>JAXIVJ010010743.1:0-10000 GCA_036785665.1 Chirona hameri | reverse complement strand
CATCCCAAATTTAAAACCTTAATTTGTATAAAGTTAAGTGACTTTTCGAGATAAAAAAATATCACCATCGTTTTTAGCAGCACTGACTTCATATTTTCGACTACAACCAGCGCATATTTGACAACTTTCAGAAAGGTGAAACATTCTCTTTAACCCGCGCACTGCAGGAGGGGTGACCCCCCTAAGGTTTTCCGCAGATAGCGAAAAAGACAAAACGGCGGCGCACAGCGCCCCCGGGTTTTAGCACACCTGTTCGGACATCAATTGCGCACACTTTGAAAACCAAATAACCTCGGGTCATCTCAGGTCAGGTCACCAGACCAGGTCAGGTGACCCCACCTCCAATTCTTTTTGCAGTTATGCCAAAGCCAGAGTTTCTCACCGATCAGTTTGAAACTTACAAGATGGCATGAGAGCATAAGTACTTACAATTCGTTTATCTCGGAATTTTGATATCGGTGACCTAAGGTTAGGTCAATTTCGTAACCTCCCCATAATAAGCCAATGGGGAAATATACAAATGCTTCCTATTTCAGGATATGCATGATATTAGTCCAATTACTTCTGGATCATGTTATTATAGGATATTATTGATGATCCAAGTGTAGGTTTTGTTCAGTGACCCCTATTTGAGGTCATGCAAGGTCACCATCACTTTTGTGTCAATAACTCCCGACATAATGCAGATAGAGAAGTAAAACAGTCAGCAATGTGTTTGTCTCGTCGAGACACGTCTTCCCATATGCAACATGCCCTGCTTGGTTCACCACTTGACCTTGACCTGAGGTCATTTTTTTTTAAGTTGACTTAACAAGGGCACCATGTATATCATTCGAAGCGTCTTGATGGGATAAACACAATGGCGTGAACAGTTTTCCGTTGTCTTAATTAAGTACAAAGTCAATAGCGAAAAAAGATTTGGCAAAAAACAGCATTGTTTTCTTTTTTGACCTCTGGAGCCTCAAATATTGACCTGAGATCAAATTTGAGGACTCTTTCTCGATTGAAAATTTAACTGGCTGGCGTTTGCTTTTTTCCGTTTGTTTCTAACTAGCATAGTTCCGAGGTATATGGGAATTTCTGGAGCGAAGTCCTAAAACAGGAAGAAAAAACTGGAAAATTTGACCTTTGATGACCTCTGGTGACCGCAATTTTGACCTGACCTAAAAATACTGAAATACTTTCGATAGAACTTGTATCAAGCTATCAAATGCCATTTTCTGCTTGTCGCTTCGTAGCGTAGTTTTCGAGATATCACGGGGGGGGGGCGGAAATCAACCCCCTGCAGTTCGTGTTCGGCGCAAAGCCACTGCAGTGCGCGGATTAATGGGGTTTTGAACGGAGATAGGCGATTTGTAGAGCAGATCGAAAAATGGGTTGTGGTGAAAGAATTACCTCGGTACGCTAAGTAATTTCGACACAAGACTAGTGGGCCCCTTTTAGAAGACTCTGTTTCGGGGCGGTTTCGGGGCACTGTCCCGTGCCCCGAAACAGAGTCTTCTAAAAGAGGCCCACTAGTCCTGTGTCGAAATTACTTAGCGTAGCGAGGTAATTCTTTCACCACAACCCATTTTTCGATCTGCTCTACAAATCTGCTATCTCAGTTCAAAACCCCATTAAAGGTGACCTATTCACTCTTACCATCCACTAGTAACCTCAAATGTCACGACCTTCCATTTTTTTTAACGGAAAATCCTTTCATGAATTGCTTAAAATAAATAACAGTCCTAGTAATCAGTCCAAGTTCCTCAGCAGTTCATCAGCAGATGTTAAATTCAGGCATCAGCTTGTGTCAGTTCCAGTCATACACTGATTTCAGTTCCAGTCATCATCAGATGTCAGTAGAGGCATTGCCATCTGCCAATAGTTTTGGGGCATCAGCATTCTGAAGGCGATTCATTGCATGCAGCGTTCGTAGACCTGATGTTAAAATCCTGGCCCGGGATGCCTGGTCGTCCCGGCACCAGACGGCCGCGCTGCCTGATTGTGGTTACGATGCCGGCCCAGGTGGCCGGTCCGACCGGTCTCTCGGGGGTGGGCGGCTACACTGCAACTAGTCACCGCTGCTACTGCGTGGGTGTTGGCACGCACGACCGGTGCGACCTGCCCACAGACCGGCCCGCAGACCGGCCCACAGACCGGCCCGCAGACCGACAAGGCCAAATGACACTGCCTCGCCGCTACCTCCACACGCGGGGAACACCAAGACGCCTGTGTCGCTACCTCCACACGCGGGGAACGCCAAGACGCCTGTGTCGCTACCTCCACACGCGGGGAACACCAAGACGCCTGTGTCGCTACCTCCACACGCGGGGAACACCAAGACGCCTGTGTCGCTACCTCCACACGCGGGGAACGCCAGGACGCCTGTGTCACCCCTCCACACGCGGGGAAGACTAGGACGCCTGTGTCGCTACCTCCACACGCGGGAAAGACCAGCACGCCTGTGTAGCTACCTCCACACGCGGGGAACGCCAGGGGAGGTCACGAAATTGACCTGACCTTAGGCCACCGATAGAAAATATGAGATATACGAATTGTAGGTACTTATGACCTTAGCAAATCCGGTAAGCTTCAAACCTCTCGGACAAACACTGTGGCTTCGGCACGACCAAAAACATTTTTGGAGGTAAGGTCACTTGACGTAACCTGGTGACCTGACCTGAGATGAATGACCTGAGGGCAAAATTTGCACACAATGTCGGTAAGTGATGCCCAAACAGCTGTACCAAATTTGGCGGCTCTGCGCGCCGCCGTTTCCCCGATATTCCAGAAAAACCTCATGGGGTCAACATTACCCCCAACCAGGGTGAAGGTTAACTGTTGTAAAATTTTGCCCAGAAATAAATACAAAATTATGGAAAAATATTCCTGAGGGATTCCGAGCGATCCCGTGGGATCATTGATTCATTTTGATTGTAAATCATGGGATCCAGTGTGATCCGAAATCCGTTCCCATATTTTATTGAGGGATCCACTGGGATCCAAGATCCAGTTATCTACATTTTGTCGTCAGATCTTTTGGGATCATAGATCCGTCATTTGATTTTATGGAGCGATCTCCTTGGATCATTGATCCATGCCCATGTCTATGCCCATGCCCATGCCCATGTCCCGCCACTATCCGGCAATGGAATCTTCTTCCTGAATCTCTACGAAATATTCTATCCCGTCTTGCCTTTGCTCGTCAAGTTTGGCAGCGATTTGGGGCACCAGAGCCACCAACACTGAACTCAGTAGGCACAAAAACAGTTAATACACTCCACACTAGATTGCGAGTCGGTCTGTCATCTCTGCATGCACACCTATTTAAAGTTCAACGCACACCTAGCCCAACATGCACTTGCGGGCACAAACAAGAAGACACTGCTCACTACATACTCTGGTGCCCCCTATACACAAATAACAGGTTACACCTCTTCAACGCAGCGCGAACAATTATTCCAAATTTTGATAACCTTTCTTATAAATGTCAGCTCAAGGCACTCTTATTCGGCCACACCCTCAATGAAAATCAAGGAATACTCATCGCACACCACCTACAAGCATTCATAGCACACACTCAACGATTTATCACCCTACAGTAACACAAACACTTCACAAATGCTAGCCCGACTGTTGCCGCCCGTGGTCTGGCCGCCTGGTACCTGCATTTCCCCTGGCTGCTCGGTGGCCTGTTGGCGGGGCCGGCGTTACCTGTTTCTTGGTTTCGTTTTGTTTTGTTCCATTTAATTCTGTTGGAGAGGCGCTTTAACTTAAGCTTGTGCTTTTGCGCCGATCCTCAATTGTCTGTTAATTTATATATCTTTTTGTTAAACAAAATAAACTGAAACTGAAACTGAAACTGATGTCGAGCAGGGATATCTTGAACCTCTACTAATTAAGCACATACATCCTGACTCCTGAGATTAAATAGATAAGTAGACAGTAGTACTAATCAATCATCAAGTAACTAGATAAAGTACAAATAAGAATAATCCGCGAGCCACGTTGAACAATGTTAATAAGCTCCTGCTGAGTGACCGTCACGTGTACAGGGATGAAACGACACACATCTCACATGATCATCACTCACTGAATCGAATCGAACTGCATCCAATCCAATCAGATCCAACACGATGGACAGCTGGTGGCAGAGTGACTGCTCACTGAATCGAATCGAACTTCATCCAATCCAATCAAATCCAACACGACGGACAGCTGATGGCAGAGTGACCTCACTGAATCGAATCGAACTTCATCCAATCCGATCCAACACGACGGACAGCTGATGGCAGAGTGACCTCACTGAATCGAATCGAACTTCATCCAATCCAATCAAATCCAACACGACGGACAGCTGATGGCAGAGTGACCTCACTGAATCGAATCGAACTTCATCCAATCCAATCAGATCCAACACGACGGACTGCTGATGGCAGAGTGACCTCACTGAATCGAATCGAACTTCATCCAATCCAATCAGATCCAACACGACGGACAGCTGATGGCAGAGTGACCTCACTGAATCGAATCGAACTTCATCCAATCCAATCAGATCCAACACGACGGACAGCTGATGGCAGCGTGATCTCACTGAATCGAATCGAACTTCATCCAATCCAATCAGATCCAACACGACGGACAGCTGATGGCAGAGTGACCTCACTGAATCGAATCGAACTGCATCCAATCCAATCAGATCTCCAACACGACGGACAGCTGATGGCAGAGTGACCTCACTGAATCGAATCGAACTTCATCCAATCCAATCAGATCTCCAACACGACGGACAGCTGATGGCAGAGTGACCTCACTGAATCGAATCGAACTTCATCCAATCCAATCAGATCCCACACGACGGACAGCTGATGGCTGAGTGACCTCACTGAATCGAATCGAACTTCATCCAATCCAATCAGATCCCACACGACGGACAGCTGATGGCAGAGTGACCTCACTGAATCGAATCGAACTTCATCCAATCCAACCAGATCCCACACGACGGACAGCTGATGGCAGAGTGACCTCACTGAATCGAATCGAACTTCATCCAATCCAACCAGATCCCACACGATGGACAGCTGATGGCAGAGTGACCTCACTGAATCGAATCGAACTTCATCCAATCCCATCAGATCTCCAACACGACGGACAGCTGATGGCAGAGTGACCTCACTGAATCGAATCGAACTTCATCCAATCCGATCAGATCTCCAACACGACGGACAGCTGATGGCAGAGTGACTGCTCAGATGACAGGACAATTCACGAATGGCAAATGGACGGATGTGTAGGTGTCAAGCGTCATGGCATGGTTGTCAGTCGCTTATTTCTGCTTATGGAATATTGATCGCATGCAAACAGACATAAACCACAGTACAAAACACGCCTTTTTTCGAAATTGCCCACGTCCACAATGCCAACAAAAAACATTACTATCATTACAGTCATGAGTTCATGACAACTTCTAAATGACGGTGGCTAAACGCATTCCTACTTCTCACGATAGTCCCAACTGCTCCTTGTGTCAAAAACTATATCAAGCAGCTTGAATGTTTAAATCGCGCTCAACCGCATTCTGATAACCAAAGCCGTTTGAGGACGAGTCGAGCCCTGGAGACGAGCTTTAGAGTCGCCCTGGAGCCTGAAGTCGAACCCTGGAGAAACGGCAGGAGCGTCTCAGTAATGACACCCAAAGACGGGACAGCGTGACCAACAACAGCAGTGTCAGAGATACAACAGGTTTAAACGAAATGTATCGCTCACAGGACTCGGTGAACCAGCAAATCGGCTCGCACACAGACGTATCTCAAAAAGCCAAACAGTGTCTACCTTTCACAGGGGTGGGTCAAACGGGGACCATAGCCCTGTGGGCATGCCGCTGTGGTTAGTATCGCTCACAGTGTATCGTTCACAGGCCCAGAACAGGCCCTGGGTTCACAGGCCAGGGCCCAGAACACACTGCAATTGTACTGCGTCTGGAGGAAAAACGTGGCAGGTGAACAGTCGCCGCAGCCGGTAAACGCGTGCCCTCCACGCCGCATGACTGGCCGGGCGGAAGGTCGGCTGCCATAGCAGCGTACTCTGTAACGTGCAGCACTACCTACCGCCAGACGGCCGCCGTCCATTCGGTATTCACAAACAGACAATTTTGATCACATAAATAGATGTCAGCGATATCAGCGCAACAAATGAAAGTGATGGCGTATCAGGCATGCAAATGACGAATATGCAAATAATTTCAGTAAGGGTAACGCGTGGAATAAAATGGCTCTGAAATTGTTTAATGTGTAAGTAAAATTAATATAGCATGATGCTAGCCAAGGACTTTTACAGGGGGCGGCGGGGAGCGGCCGCCACCTCCCCCCCCCCCCCTGCACCGAAGGCGCAGGGCGCCTGCTCCGTGCCGAAGGCGCGGAAGGGCCTCGTAAGCAGACCAATTTCCGCGCCGAGGGCGCGGAAATAGGCCCTGCTGGCCAGTGACGGCGCCCCCTCTGGCCAGTGACGGCCGCCCCTCTGGCCAGTGACGGCGCCCCTCTAGCCAGTGACGGCGCCCCTCTGGCCAGTGACGGCGCCCCCTCTAGCCAGTGACGGCGCCCCTCTGGCCAATGACGGCGCCCTCTCGCCAGTGACGGCGCCCCTCTGGCTAGTGACGCAGGGCGTATTTTTAACATAGTAACTGGGGTGGCAATTGCCGCCCCAGTCATGAAGAATGCCACCCCAGTGACGACACTTTGCCACCCTAGTTAAAAAGATGCTGAAACGCCCCTCTCGGCGATAAAGTAACCCACGGGAGATGAGACCGCCCCCTTTGCATCAAAGAACGCCAATCCAAATTAAAATACCATCCATTTCAGCAGGGGCGCAACCACCTATACGGACAGTACGGAATGTCCGTACCGTTTTCAATGGCCCCCGGACCGTTTTTGTGTTGCAATTAGCACCCCAACAGGACAGGCACCAGTGGCGTACAGAATAAACGGTCATTCAGGGCATGACCTGGTCCTTTGGACCCGAAGCGCCCATGCAAAGCTGGCGACCCTCCGATCAGTGACGGCGCCCCTCCGGCCCGTGACGGCGCCCATCTGGCCAGTGAAGGCGCTCCTCCGGCTAGTAACGGCGCCCCCTCCGGTCAGTGACGGCGCCCCATCGGCCAGTGACGGCGCCCATCCCACAAGTGACGGCGCCCCTCCGGCCAGCGAAGGCGCCCCTCTGGCCGACCAGTGACGGCCCCCCTCCGGCCAGCGAATGCGCCCCTCTGGCACTAGCCTCCAGCCAGTGACGGCGACCCTCCGACCAGTGACGGCGCCCCTCCGTCCAAGGAAGGCGCCCCTCCGTCCAAGGAAGGCGCCCCTCCGGCAAGTGACGGCGCCCCTCCGGCTAGTGACGGCGGCCCCTCCGACCAGTGACGGCGCCCCTCCGACCAGTGACGGTACCCCTCCGGCCAGTGACGGCGCCCCTTCCACACAAATGACGGCGCCCCTCCGGCAAGTGACGGCGCCCCTACGGCTAGTGCCGGCACCCCTCCGGCGAGTGACGGCGCTCCTCCGGCTAGTGACGGCGCCCCTCTGGCCAATGAAGGCGACCCTCTGGCTAGCGACGGCGCCCCTCAGACCGGTGACGGCGCCCTTCCGGCCAGGGAAGGCGCCCCTCCGGCAAGTGACCACGCCCATCCGGCGAGTGAAGGCGTCCATCCGACCAGTGACGGCGCCCCTCCGGCCGTTGATGGCGCCCCTCCGGCGAGTGACGGCGTCCCTCTGGGCTCCGACCAGTGACGGCGCCCCTCCGGACAGTGACGGCGCTTCTCCCGCCAGTGACACCGCGCCCCCTCCGGCGAGTGACGGCGTCCCTCCGACTAGTGACGGCGCCTCTCCGGCCAGTGACGGCGCCCCTCCGGCTAGTGTCGGCGCCCCCTCCGGTCAGTGACGGCGCCCCTCCGGCCAGTGACGTCGCCCCCTACAGATAGTGACGGCGTCCCTCCGGCCAGTGACGGCGCCCCTCCGGCAGGTGACGGCGCCCCTACGGCTAGTGCCGGCGCCTTTCCGGCCAGTGACGGCGCACCCTCGGCCAGTAACGGCGCCACTCACGGCCAGTAACGGCGCCCCTCCGGCCAGTGACGGTGCCCCTCAGGCCAGTGGCGGCGCCCCTCCGGCTAGTGACGGGGGTGGGGAGGGGGGGGGGGGAGGGGCTCTCCTTCCGCACGTGCGGAAGGAGAGGCACCCCACTGCAAAATATTCGCCAATAATGATGGCGCCCCTGTTGATCGGGTGGCGCCCCTCAAGCCTCAAGGCAATGACCTGGTCCTTTGTGAATTTCTGTTCACGCCACTGACAGGCCACTCCCGGGAATCGGACAATTAGCAGTCCTAGAAGTAAATGGCGACTTAGGAACAAGATAGGCGCCATAGAAGGAAATGCTGCCCACATGAAGCAGAACAGGCGCCCTACCGGACAATAAGTAAATGCCGCCCCCACGGGGCGGCATTCAGAGACAGGCGACCTCTGAATTGGACAAATGCACATTGCCCATTAGCAAATGCCGCTCTCATGGAGCAGAAAAGACGCTATCTAAACCAGACAATAGGCGTCCCCAGAAGTAAATGCCCCCCCTCCCCTGAAGTAAATGCCGCCCCCATACTGAGAGTACTGGTCCTATCCGGCCTAAATCAAGAGCGAGAGAGCGAGAGAGCGAGAGCAAGAGCAAGAGCAAGAGCAAGAGCAAGAGCAAGAGCAAGAGCAAGAGCAAGAGCAAGAGCGAGAGCGAGAGCGAGAGCGGAGCGAGAGCGAGAGCGAGAGCGAGAGCGAGGAGGGGGAGGGAGAGACAGAGAGAGACAGAGAGAGACAGAGAGAGACAGAGAGAGACAGGAGAGAGACAGAGAGAGAGACAGAGAGAGAGACAGAGAGAGAGACAGAGAGAGAGACAGAGAGAGAGACAGAGAGAGAGACAGAGACAGAGACAGAGACAGAGACAGAGACAGAGACAGAGGCAGAGACAGAGACAGAGAAGAGACAGAGACAGAGACAGAGACAGAGACAGAGACAGAGACAGAGACAGGGACAGGGACAGGGACAGGGACAGGACAGGGACAGGGACAGAGACAGAGACAAGCAGAGACAGAGACAGAGACAGAGACAGAGACAGAGACAGAGACAGAGACAGAGACAGAGAAGAGACAGAGACAGAGACAGAGACAGAGGACAGAGACAGAGACAGAGACAGAGACAGAGACAGAGACAGAGACAGAGACAGAGACAGGACAGAGACAGAGACAGAGAGAGACAGAGACAGAGACAGAGACAGAGACAGAGACAGAGACAGAGACAGAGACAGAGACAGAGACAGAGACAGAGACAGAGAGACAGAGACAGAGACAGAGACAGAGACAGAGACAGAGACAGAGACTGAGACAGAGAGACAGAGACAGAGACTGAGACAGAGACAGAGACAGAGACAGAGACAGAGACTAGACAGAGACAGAGACAGAGACAGAGACAGAGACAGAGACAGAGACAGAGACAGAGACAGAGACAGAGACAGAGACAGAGACAGATACAGATACAGAGACAGAGACAGAGACATAGAGACAGAGACAGAGACAGAGACAGAGACAGAGACAGAGAGAGAGAGAGAGAGAGAGAGAGACAGAGAGAGAGACAGAGAGAGAGAGAGAGAGAGAGAGAGAGAGAGAGAGAGAGAGAGAGAGAGAGAGAGACAGAGCGACAGAGCGACAGAGCGACAGAGCGACAGAGCGACAGAGCGACAGAGCGACAGAGCGACAGAGCGACAGAGCGACAGAGCGACAGAGCGACAGAGCGACAGAGCGACAGAGCGACAGAGCGAACAGAGCGAACAGAGCGACAGAGCGACAGAGCGACAGAGCGACAGAGCGACAGAGCGACAGAGCGACAGAGCGACAGAGCGACAGAGCGACAGAGCGACAGAGCGACAGAGCGACAGAGCGACAGAGCGACAGAGCGACAGAGCGACAGAGCGACAGCGACAGAGCGACAGAGCGACA
>JAXIVJ010010742.1:0-42500 GCA_036785665.1 Chirona hameri | reverse complement strand
AGGACTTGAAATTCCATAACTGGGGCATCACAATCCGAGCATACCGCATTTGCGGTATTTGCGGTATAGTAGCTACGCCCTTGTGACATAATTTAATATATAATTCCCTGGCATCTTATAGTTTGTGTTATATAAACTTTAGATGAGAAAGGTTCAATTACATGTTGAATAGCTCTGGTATCGGTTTCTCATTGCTCCTTTATATTGAAAAGTAGATATAATTTGTCGACAATGTTCCTGAAAATTTGTGTGTGGATTAGAACAAGAGTTTGTTGCTTGGCTATATTCTGCTTGGCTATATTCTGGCCTTCAGTAATTTGAATTCTTTGAATAGTGATCCAGCATGAGTCTATTGCTACTAGTTATAATTCGCACAGCTGTTTTTGCAAAATGTATATTCTGCTTATATATGTGGGAAAAGTATTACCCCAGACCATGCAACAGTGATGTATATATAGCAATATAAGAGAGTTGTAGAGCAAAAGTAATAGTTTCCGCCCAAGTCTGGTTACCTGGCCACGAGCAACACGGTGTTTCTGCAGGTAATTGGGAAAATTAGGTCAGCTCACACCTGTCGCCGAATGTCAATGTCATCTGTCCCACCATCTCGGGCTGCGAGCGGGCAGGTGGGGTGGGGTGGGGGGCAGTTGTGTCACATCACCGTGTGAAGGCCGGGCCGTGCCGAGTCACATCACTGTAACACGGCACAGCTGCCACCCCAATATGTCTTAAAATCCTTACATGAAATGCAAGGTAACAGCTTTATTGTCGATGATAACTTCAGGACAATCGCTACGGGTGTAAAACAGAATACGGAGAATTCGAAAATGATATTTTCAAAAAAAATTATACAAAAAATGAATGCCCAAATGTACGATGTTGACGAAAAAATCGCAAAAGTGTCCCCAAAAAGAGTGTGGTTGGCACCTCCAAATTTCATTTTAAAAGAAATAATAAAAAAATGTAAGTTTGTAAAAAGTTTGCGCGTAATAATTTCACTATTAATCTGTGCATGCTCGCAAAAACCTATCGAATGACCCGGCCTATTGGCCAGCCGTCCACCAACGACTACCCCGCATAACGAGCCGTCGGCAGTTAACGGTTCCGGGACGATCCGTCCTCCTGGTACAGTTACTGGCACCCCGGGTCGATCAGCATGCGGAACAGTGAGATGCGCTGAGGTTATGAAGAAGATAGAAAAACGCCAGTGACGTTGCCTTGTATCGTACCACCGACCTCCTAAATATCTGTAAAACCCTGTCCCTGATTCCCATGACCACTGAGCTAGTGTCTCCCGAAAGAAAAATCAAAAAGCCAGCCATGTGGCAGCCGGGTGGCGCATATATTTTCTGATATTCACTGCATATTAAGAATAATTATAACTGCACTCTATTGCGATCATGGATCAACGGAAAATTTGCATAACATAGGGCGACCCTACAGCCCACAAACATGCCCAATTTCGCGGTTTTGAATGCAAGGTGCGCAGAGTTATTAAGCAATCGGGTGACATCAGAAAGGCCAGATGGACACCTAGGTGGCTGCCACTTCTTATACTTAGTATGCAATCTATATTACTATTTGATAAACGTCTGTCTGTTTGTCTGTCTGTCTGTCTGTCTCTCCGGATCGAATTTAACACAGTAAAGCGGCAGTTCTACATTGCAGTACCACATTGCTATAAGCACGTGATGTACGTGATTTTAAGGTTTTCAAACGAGTTTACGGATACTACCGAGTGGTGTATAATTCGTACATTTCCGACGCATTTGATACGATAGTTACAGTTTTAGGTTATGCAGCGTTGGGCTGTAACTTACATATGTGCTGTAACTTACATATGTAGAAGGAGGTGTTAATAAATATTTTACCGTAAAAAAACAGTTTACGGATACGAGTTTTACATCGCTTCACTCCAGTCGAAAGCCAGTCAGATCCGACCACGGATACTACAGTGCCACAACCAATAAGAAGCAACCACGGAATCACTGCGAAACGAAGGTCATCGACAAACGGTACGGCATATATCAATGAACATATACCCTAAGCCGGGGTGGAGTTTTCACGGATTTAACGAGTGTATAACGGGTGCCATAGGTGATCCACGGGTATAATGGGTGAGTGCCGGCTATAACGGGGTTATCACGGTACAACGGGTACTACGAGTGCAACGGGTACTACGGGTGTATGTCGTGCACCGTATGTTTCAACATACAACCGTCGTATGTCGGGTGTGTCGGGTAGTACCACGGATACTACAGTGCCACAACTAATGAAAAGCAACCACGGAATCACTGCGAAACGAAGGTCATCGACATACGGTACGGCATATATCAATGAACATATACGCTAAGCCGGGGTGGAGTTTTCACGGATTTAACGAGTGTATAACGGGTGCCATAGGTGATCCACGGGTATAATGGGCGAGTGCCGGCTATAACGGGGTTATCACGGTACAACGGGTACTACGGGTGCAACGGGTACTACGGGTGTATGTCCTGCTCCGTAGGTTTTTGACGGGTACTTCGGATGTATGACGGGTACAAAAACGTAATATAGGTACAACAGGTGTCACGAGTAGTACGGGTTATCAATCCCTAATTGCCTATCATTGGCTTGCACCACTACTTGACACGGGACACCAGTAATCGCCCAGCGGAGCGGACGGGTTAGCACTAGTCTCCTATATATTTATTTTCTCCTATATATCTATTTGAGTAGTGTCCGCTTTGCACTCGAATCAGCAAGGTTTTCGTGTCTGTCCGCGGCTGAATTCACGCGCCTTTGTGAGCATGAAACCTCCGTCCAGGAGAATCCCCGAGAAATATTAATATTTGAGCGGCGTTTGTAGTTCCGAGCTGGAAAACACAGACAACAATCTGTGTGTAATTCACGTGCCTTTATAAGCATAGGGAACCTCCATTCCGGAGAAATTCGTTTAATTACAAGTGTGTTAAATATCGGTTGGTTGGAGCTGTGTCGGAGACGGGTTGGTTGGAGTTGGAGGTGCAAGTCCAACAAGTCCGACAAGTCCAACAAGTCCAACAAGTCCAACAAGTCCCACAAGTCCTACAAGTCCCACAAGTCCAACTAACAAGTCAAAAAGTAAGCAAAAGTTATACATCTATCAATCAAATATCCATCCATCTATCGGGATGCAATCTATCGGGATTACGAATCTTTGGGATTGCGACGCGGAACGAGCACAAGGATCTAGTCTCCTATATATCTATTTGAGCAGTGTCCGTTTTGCACTCGAATCACAGCTAGGTTTTCGTGTCTGTCCGCGAAAGGAATGCGGGTTAAGCACATGCGATAGTGACGTGGAGTCTTTCGTCCAGGAGATTGCCGAGAATTTAATCCGAGCCGAGGTCCCGGCCAGCCGTGTGGTACGTGTAGACAATGTAGGGGCAGGGAGTTTCGGTGGTTGGTGGAAGGGGGCTCTATGCCGGGGGTTTATGGGAGGCAGAGGGGGGGGGGGGGGTACAAACCAATAATGATCCTCGAAACCCGCTCAAAAAGACAACGAAACTCCGTCCAGGGACGCTGCAACTTGGCACGTATCAGTAGCAGCTGCACATACCGCACAGGCGTCATGACGTCACTAAATTCACGTGTCTTTGTGAGCCTGGAGCCTCCGTCCAAGAGAATCCCGATAAATATTAATAGTTGAGCGGCGTCTGTAGTTCCGAGCTGGGAAAACACAGCCAACAATCTCTGTGTAATTCACGTGCCTTTATTTGTGCATAGGGAACCTCCATTCCGGAGAAATTCGTGAAATTGCAAGTGCGTTAAATAGCTATAGCTGTGTCGGAGATGGGTTGGTTGGAGTTCGAAATGGATTTGGGGTGAAGTAAAAAAAAGTCAAGTCAAAAGTCAAAGAAGTAAAAAAAGTCAAAAAGTCAAAAAAGTCAAGTCCAAAAAGTCAAAAAAGTCCAAAAAGTCGGCACAGTTGTCCCTCTCCTCTCACCAACCAACATGAAGCTGCTGGTAAGCGGCACTGATATTTGTGACTTATTTCTCAAAGCTTAAATGATATAATTCTTTACTCAAATGATTATTAGTCTGGAAAGTCCTTCCTAAATAAGTACAAGCTTAAAATAACTTAAAAAATATATTTGCATAATCAATGTTGACATATATTAATGCTTCTTAAGTAAAGAAGATGACTGAACAGAGACGATAAGTTAAATACCCCAAAATTGTCTTGCTGAGTCCAAGAGAAATACGCTTTAGTACTGCTAATTACATCACACAATCCGTTTGAGTTGTTGTTTGGGAGTCTCGGCAGCATTGTTGATCGGTAAGGTTTGTTTGTGTTGACTGTGTGTTGGGTTCGGCAGGTGGTGCTCGTCACTGTTGTTGCCGCAGCCCAGGCGTTTGGTCTGGGTGGTGGCGGCGGGAGGGGACACGGTGGCGGCCAGAGGGGACACGGTGGCGGCTACGGCGGATACCAGACTGAGAACTACGGGTAACGACCGACACAACACTGCTCAACACTGCCACTCAATGCGTGTTTTAAACTTTGAGGAAAGCTCACATATTGATGCAAATTTCGATACTATTTGGTTGACTGGACAGGTGTGCAGCACTGTCTGACGATCGTCCTGTGCCGCGTGTTTTGTCGGGTACCAGAAGGTGCGCACTGTGGTGAAGCACCACCCGTACCCGGTGGTGAAGCGGGTGCCGTACGAAGTCATCAAACCGGTGCCCGTCTATCGGACCGTCTACAACACCGTCTACAAGAAGGAGCCCCAGCCGTACGAGGTCGTGCGCCACGTGCCCGTCGTCAAGCGCGTGGAGGTGGTCAAGCACGTGGAGGTAATCAAGCACTACCCAGTGGTGAAGCACCACTACCGCGAGGAGAAGGTGCAGGTGCGTGTGGCCGTCTATGTGGAGAAGCCCAAGTATGACCACGGAGGTAGCCAGGGAGGTTACGGCCATCACTAAACGGTGTCACGACGACGAGAATATCCTAAATTAATATGGAAAGTCAGAAGCTACGCTGTTCATCTATATGCATAAATATGTGGTATTTATAATGTATTCAGCCGATCATCTTTTCTGCATGTTGAAAATCAAGTGTGGTTTTGATAAAACTTCCATCATGTGTTATCCCCTTGTGACTGGCTGTACTCCTTGTCAACACATGTGTATGAGTTGTGGTGTACATTTGTATACGATCATTACACTCATGTTATTTGTGAATCGTATCCTTTATCTTAAAAACACGAACCTCACCTGATTCAATATCAGTAGAAGTTTGACCCTGCCAACATCAAAATATACAATAGCCATATATTACTAGGCTGCAGCCCCTCCCCCCCCCCCCACCCCGAACCATTGGGCCGGTGCTGGAATGCTTCGAATCCTTGCACAGACAACTGACCTCGTGCATCCAGTTATCCTTGCCTGAATACCTCACCGATGCATAATGTTGCAGGTAATACCTGTTATTCCCATCAGGTGAATAACAAGCGATGCGTTGAAATAAAGTGATAGACGGTACGTCGGTACATGCTGTAGCGGTAACACATAGCCGTAGTCATGGATTCGGTGCTCTCTTCCAGAAAACTTTGTAATATTGTCAAAGATCCCAGCAAATATTATAAACACATAACCTTACACTTCATGGTGTCGAAACGACGGGGCGATACTGATTAAGACAAATAGTGCGAGCATGAAACGCCTCTGAGAAATAGTGACGCTACATAGGCTCAGAAAGCTGTCATTAATCCATTCTTTAGCCACAATATTTTCACCAAAAAACGGGTTCAATTTGATTTTTATATTGATGCATGGCAATAACTTCCATGCTATGACAATGATGATTAAAAGTTTAATAACCATTCAACACGATTTAGTTACACTCAGAAACAGTTTTTAGAATTTTTGCTGAATGCTCTTCCCTGAGAAACCCGCACTGTTTCCATTTCGAGACCTTTCAGTGGATGGTCTTGCCTGAGAAATATACATGGTCTCCGCGGTGGTTGTTGAGAGTAAATATTTCCCATACCTCTCATTTGGGTTTGCATGGTTTGCATGTGTCCTATTCTACCGTGCAGAATAAAAGTGCAGAAAGTCTGTATTCTACACTCTTATTCTGCAAGCTAGTCACGTTTGCATTCAGCAGATTCGCTTCAAAGTAATTTATTTCACCTGAAAAAACAATTGTATGTGTTACCACTGTTTTTCGCATAAATTCAGATTATATTTTACTTGAGAATAAAACAGTTTCTTTAGAGGTTCACTTGAGGTTTACTTGTTGAGGTTGTCTTGAGGTTTACTTGAGAGGTTTACTTGTTGGCTAGGATATGATAAATACCTTTCTGGACTTTGCTGGTCATGACTGCCAGTCTCGCTGTAAAAAAAAGATTTGTCACCCGACCTTCGGTCTCGTGGCAAATATTTTTAAACACCTCGACTGGCAGTCATTTCCCAGCATCGTTCAGAAATATATAGTCTCCAGGTCACCATTTTATATCTCTGAGACCATCAGGCAGTCAACGAATAAGAAAAGTCTGTCCCGATCGAGGATTGCACTTGCGGTATGTTCTTTGGAGTCAGCTGTTCAGAACAGCGGATGGTCTCCTGAGTCTCCTGAAATTGAATTAATTCCATCCAGATGGCATCACCATATAGCACTGCAGGTGGCGATGTAATCGCAACGACGGCACCGACTTTTATTCAAGTAAATACCGAATAACTATTATTTTTTCGATTGTATTGATTTTTAAATAATACTTTCATACCATCATTTGTTAACCAAACAATATTTATACACGGAACGTCGGTAAGCATCAACCTCACCCAGCACCCGGCGGTGACCAGTGACATCACCATGGCTCTATCCATGCTGTCAGTCGCGTATATGACAGCGTCAAGCATAGCCGCGTCGCATTTAAATTCAGTTTGGGCATCGTCCATACTTGGTTCTCCAATAGGTATTCTGTTTTTTTAATATCGTTTGAAAATTTTGATTTTGTGGATATAAAAAAACAGTTTTTCATCACATAAAATTTTGCAAATATATGGTTTAGAAAAAATATATATATTGGAGAACCAAGTATGGACGATGCCCACACCTAATTTTAAAGCAATATATATATGTTTGACTGACATGTCTAAGGAGAAGTGCTACATCCGAGGTACGTTTTCATACTTAGGGAGCCATAAGTCAAGAACACCCCCCCCCCTCCCTGTTCAACAGCAATTGGCGTACGTTGCATCTCCCGTCCTGCTCAACAATTGTTCAGTTTATGATTACGCCCCCCCCCCCTCCCCCCGGTCAACAACTTTTCCGTCCGTGACACCCCCCCCCCCCCCCCCCGGTCAACAATGTGCGCCCTCCCCCTGACCGAAATCCTGGATCCGCACCTGTATGCTAACCAGTAACTACAATCAAGGGTGTAACTTTTTCAATTTCATTGGGGTTGCACTAGGAAGCCAGCCCAAATACCCATGTTTTTCTTCTTAAAAGGCAAATTTGCTTATATGATTCACTAGGGGAGTAGTAAATGATAGGGGAGCCTGTAGACTAACGTTCTGATAATATTTCGTCAAATTAAGTATACGAATCGGAGTCGACGCGCCAGAAAGCCCCAATAAACAAAAAAATATACGAATTAGCCAAATAATTACTTTATATTTGGTTGTACTATAAACGTGAAACTAATATTCCTGGGCTAGTTCACACTCGGTGACTCTACATTGTCAAACACTCACAACGACTCAACAGTCGACACACACTGGCTCGACAGACGACATGCTCAGTGCTCACACGCCGAACGCGGCCGGGTCCTCCTCGATGGTGGTCAGCGTGGCCAGCACGGCAGTCCAGTTTGTGACCAGAGACTGTAGACTGCGCTCATTACAGGTCCACCGGGTACGGCAGAAGGAGTGCAACCCTGCGCTACTGTCGTCCTGCTCCTTGTCGAAGATGGCCAGGCGCTTCGGCGAGCTACGGATGAACTCAATCACCCCGGAAGCCTCACCCAGAGCGCTCTTCAGCTTCGGGATGACCGCCGTCAACGTGGCCAGGTCGAGTCGGTAGGCCGCGCAGTGTATTGTATTGTATTGTATTGACGTCACGCAACCAATCCACGCGAAGCGGGGCTATTCTAGGTCGCAGGTTATAAGACGTAAAACATTGGAATCGGGTCAGCAGACATACTAGCACACGCGCACGCACACACATACAGTCACGCACCGAGTAAAACAACTAACAATCGCCTACATGTTTAAATCACCCCTGTGTCTGCATTATGTGCTTACGCAGCTCGGTCTTAAACTGGGGTAGGCTGAGGTCACGAATAGTAGCGGGCAGGCTGTTGAAAGCCGTTACTATCGAATACAAGAAGCGCCGCCTCCCCGCCTCTGTGCGGATCGCTGGCGTCTGCAGTTGGTCACACTGCCTGGTTTCGCGGTGGTGGACATCACGTCTGGATACAAGATGACTATGAAGCGACTCGGGCTGAGATGTCACTAAAATGCGTTTCAACAGGGTCATAGAATGGTAAAGATACATGTTGCCCGCCGTCAGCCACTCGAGTTGTCTTAAAACGTCACTGATGTGATCAAACTTCCTGTGCACACACAAACACGGCCATGGGCTGCCTCCTTTTCAGCAGCGCCTGTACGCCGCCGACTCGCCCTGCCATGTTCGAGGCCCCGTCGTAGCACTGGCCCCGTAGCTTGTCCGCTGACAGGTTCAGACGCTGCAGTGCATCGAGTATGATGGTAGCCAGGGTCTGTGCGCTGGTTTCGTCGGTGGCGTAGAACCCCAGAAACAGCTCCTGTGGCTCGCAGTTTTTGTCTACAAAACGCGCGCACAGCGACACCTGCTCCTGGCGTGACGCGTCAGTGGATTCGTCCACTATCACTGCGAAGTAGTCAGCTTCACCGATTTCTGCGGCCTCACTCAGCACCTTTTTGGCCATCAGCTCCAAAATTTCGTTTTGGACCTGAGGACTCGTGAAAGTTTGCTGGTCCTTCTTCAGCCAGTTGTGGAGCTCTGCATTGGTTTTGGCCATGGTCCACAGGAGGACTTGAAAATTTCCGCAGCTCTCGTCCCGGCTGCGGAGAGGCAGAGCCTGATGGGCCAGGTACTCGATGGCATCGAAGATGGCACTCAGCCTCCCTCGCCTCCTTCACAGTCTTGGCCTTACCAGTCGCCAACTGCATCTGAGTCGGGTTAGGCCTGTCAGCGGTCTTCAGACGAGCGAGGGACGTGCAGTGGGAGCCAGACTCCTCATGGTACTTAAAACTGGCTGGCACCTTGGCCCACGTCTTGAATCCGCGGGAGATGAAGGCCTGGTCCACACGTTTTTCGCCCGAAAGGAGGGCCAGATTATGCGCTTGGGCACATTCACTGCACGTCACACTTCCTCCATGGTTAACCAGCAGCGGGTACACCTTCTTCCATTTCTGGAAGGCGAAATTTTTCCCCGCGTCGGAGGACCGGCGGCCGGAGCGGCGGTCTTCTGCCCGGCTGGCGGAGCGGCGGTCTCCTGCCCGGCGGCCGGAGCGGCGGTCTCCTGCCCGGCGGGTGCAGGACCGAATCCAGGATGGGAGGATAACGGAAGACAACTGAGGGAAAGGGACAAATTCAGGATAGGAGCAGGCATGTGACAGGAAGGACAAGGGAATAAGGGCACAAAAGGAACATTGGACAACCTTCCATTGGACTTGCCTTCGAACGGTGGTTGAAACTGTCAAAATTCACTAGAATGGAAACAAATGTGTGTAGAGACTAGAGGTCTTGCCGTTGCGCTTGTCTTATACCAAGGATGTATCGTATTATTTTATATATGTAAAATGTATGTCTTTAAGTGTCACTGTTGGCATGAAATGCCTAATGGACAGTGTAGACGAAATGCTGCATTATACCATACCATACAAGCTCTAAGCTCATCAAGCCCGTATACACACGGGCCACCAGACGGATGAGTAAGGACGGAGACAAGGTGCAATAAGCATTAAGCTCTCAAAGGGGATGGCGATGGGAAAACGGTCAATGAATATGACGGCACCGAGCATCACTGTAAGTGGCGTTATGTTAATTTCGAAAGTATTTTGAAGCCCGATCTTTAAAATGAAGTAGAATAAATAAATCGTTATGTCTAATCTGTTAGTAAATAAGCGATTTTACCTGGACACTGCTGTGCTGGTGTCTGTGTCGCTGTTCCTCGCCGTCTCCGCCGGCGGTTGCACGATCTCTGATTCCCCAGGTGAAGGACCAGGATCAGGATGCTTTCTGAAGGAGCAATGGAAAGGTTTAAGGTCAGATCAAAATACACAGCCGTACATGGTACGAGACAATGAGGCATATGAAATAGGAATGAACAAAATCCACTTTTTCCAAACATGCTGGTATTTTCCCGCCAGACGAATTGATGCAGGTCTGCGCCCAGAGTCCAGACCCTAGATATTTAAATCACTACACAACTCAGCCGGTAAAATATTACAGCACGTAATGAGTCCTAGTCCGGACTCGGGAAAAGTATAGAAAGATGGCAGCACCAGCACCTCGCCAACTACCGATAGAGGTCAGCACTCAGCGGTCACGGTCACCACCATACCACCTACGTTTGTAACACATTTAAAACCCATTCATCAACACTACCCCACACTCCTCAAAGCATTTGTCTACATACAATACAAGCAGACAAATAGTTATAACACGAAACATGACATTAGTTGATTGCATTCATACATTGGAATTTGGAACCTACCTTGGTCAAAAGAACATACATAAACACTTGCACTGTCCCAGCCCCAGGTACCAAAATCAGAAGTGAAATACCAACCTCTTCGAAAACATTTCCAAAATCGATAATTGACATTGCTTCCTCATATAAGGCGGCCGCACACTAGGCCATTCGGCGTGCAGAGGTCGCGATATCGCTACGACTTTCCGCGCATCTTTAGCGACTTTCCGCCTTCGCGTCAGCCGAAACGTCAAAAATCGCGGACGAATGTCGTCGGCCGGCCATCTGCGGGCCGGCGGAAAAAAGCTGATTCGAACGAGCTTTTTTCCGCGACTGAACGCCGCGGAGCCGCGGACAACAAAATTGATCAGGCTAACAGTGGCGAATATATGCAAGACAGCGGTACAAATTTTGCACAGCATGCTCTTGCCGCTGTGAAATTTATTATCTAAAAGTTTCGTGGTTCTAAACTTACATCTTCGTCGAAAAATGGCCGTCATTAATTTACCTTTGGACATGCTGTAGGCACAGGTTGCGACATGCTGTAGGTCGGCGGGGCGGAATCTCGCGAGCAGACCGCGCCGAATCCGCCGGAACAAGGACGAACAAGGACAAAAATGGCCGTCATTAATTTACCTTTGGACATGCTGTAGGCACAGGTTGCGACATGCTGTAGGTCGGCGGGGCGGAATCTCGCGAGCAGACCGCGCCGAATCCGCCGGAACAAGGACGATATTCAGCGGTATCGCCGCGATTTTCCGAGGCGGAATTTCGCAGTGATATCGGGCGCCGAATGCGCAGTGTGCGGCCGCCTTTAAGGCGGCCGCACACTAGGCCATTCGGCGCGCGATATACTGCGACATTCCGCCTCGGAAAATCGCGTCGATACCGCTGAATATCGTCCTTGTTCCGGCGGATTCGGCGCTGTCTGCTCGCAAGATTCCGCCCCGCCGACCTACAGCATGTCGCAACCTGTGCCTACAGCCTGTCACAAGGTAAATTAATGATGGCCATTTTTCGACGAAGATGTAAGTTTAGAACCACGAAACTTTTCCATAATAAATTTCACAGCCGCAAGAGCATGCTGTGCAAAATGTGCACCTCTGTCTTGCATAGATTCGCCATTGTAGCCTGATCAATTTTGTTGTCCGCGGCTCCGCGGCGTTCAGTCGCCGAAAAAAGCTCGTTCGAATCAGCTTTTTTCCGCCGGTCCGCAGATGGACGGCCGACGACATTCGTCCGCGATTTTTGACGTTTCGGCTGACGCGAAGGCGGAATGTCGCTAAAGATGCGCGGAAAGTCGTAGCGATATCGCGACCTCCGTGCGCCGAATGGCCTAGTGAGCGGCCGCTTTTTTTTTTTTTTTTTTTTTTTTTTTAATTTAGTCCGAATGTTTTGTATGGATGGATTTCCGAGGTCAGGACCCACGCTAAGCAGAGCTTGTTGCGCAGGTCCTGACCTCACCTTTAGAAGACATCACGCGCCTTTTAGAAGACATCACGCGACACTTATCCGGCAGTAGAATGTAGATTATCTATCCCATCGATCCTACGGCCTTAGATCGATCTCAATTTGATTCCGCAAACAAACAAGATGGTATGTGCTTGTGCGTCATTCAACTTTTCTGCGCAGTTTTGCATCACCGGCTGATTTATCAGGAGTAAAAAAAATACTCATTGCCTGAGCCAATTTGTTACTTTTTCGGAAATAAATATTTTACATTTAATTGGCACTTAAATATCATTTTTGTTTCATTCTATTTTATTTATTTTTTTAATGAAGAAAAACATGATTTATTTTACTCTGTTTACCTGAAAGAAGACAAACATTGCGCAATTGTTACAATATTTTGCCGCAATGTTTCCAAACAAGCTGCTGTGTTTTGATTTTTCCATTATTTATATCCACTGTGGATTTTTCCTTCATCCTATGTTTACCAAAACTTGTGTGTGATTGTGCAATGTTGTTGTCTTTTGCTGTGCATGAATATTGACCTAGATGCTTGAATTAACTTGCCAAATGCCCATCTAGCTACGTATATTATGGAATAGAAGATTTGGAATGCTAGTCTAATCAAACCTTAGGTTTCAATTTTCAGCTTCAGTTAAAATGTGAAGTTTAAGCAGTGAGAACTGATATTGATATGTTATTCAGAAATGCCCGTATTTTATTCAGAAATATGACATCATTTTACTTAAAATAGTAGTGCTATGACTTATGGATGTGAGTATTTTTGTGATGTTCATTATGATTTCATTGAAGACATGTCCTTGTTCCTTGAGTACATACATTAACCATACAATAATCACCCAGCACCCTTTTAAAACCCATGTCTGGTATATTTTTCATTTTACACAGGTTCATCTAAATAAGATTGTTCATTTTTGGCTGATTTCTTCATGTTTTGAGTGTCTTTGCTTAGGGTTGCACTTGAACACATTGGGGTTGCACTTGACAAGGTTGGGGTTGCAGCTACAACCCCCTTTATATATAAAGTTACGCATGTGACTACAATATATCAGTAGACCATGCTATAATAGACCATTGTCGCAAACACGCGCCGTACAGGTATTGGTACATTTTGCCGCTTAACCCGGCAGCATGGTTCCTTGGGCCGGGCGGTGCTCCCCGTACCTGGTACCATATTTGACCCGATGCAAATACAAGGGTTCGCCCCACCACCTCCTGTACGCATGAATTCTGCGCAAATGAGTTCATATTTTGATAGATCACAGGAAAATGATGACTTTTAACGACAAAAGTAACGCTGCTTCGATACCTTGTACATATAGAGCAATACGACACATACCTTAGCCGGTTTTGCACCGGCTTACCCTACACATAATTTTCATGTAATTACCGCTGCTCGATTAGGTATCAAGACAACTAAGAAACATTTTTCATTCGATACAACACAAGATTGGACAAACTTCAATCAACGGTAGAACCTAAACACTCAACTACACATCAATAACTACACATACTGCTGCCGTCTCCTGTATCCAAGGGCGTTACCGTAGGGAGGTGGACGGAGGGACACCGTCCTCCCGGTCGTCAGACTGGGGGATTGTTCCCCTCCCCCAGTTTTGGAGACATAAATCCATACTTTGCTCGGAAATATTGCAGGTTTCAATATTATAAAAAGGATTAGGAAAAAAGTGTTAGTGCAATGGAAGAATTGAAGGGATCAAGACAATATTTTTTACTTTTATTGAGGGAAGTTGACAGGAATTTAAATGAAATTTCGGTAGCAGAACAACGAGCATATTATGACGGTAATTTGTTTTATTTGTTGTTTAGGCACACTTTGTGCTTGCTGAAAGGAAACAAAGGCAAATAGTTTGATGGCATGTGTTATGTTGTGGCCTAACCCCCCGTACTGTATTGCCTGGAGTCGCCCCTGTCTCGCGACCGCCAGCTCCGTCCCTGAGCGCGCCTCTGCCGGCGCATACCCAGCGGGCATTGTCTGGCTCGAGGGACGCTGAGCGGGGTCACGGGCATCTCAGCGTCAGTTGCGTCCCTATGTCCGGCACGGCAATATATCTGACACGAGTGTTTACTGTTTCCGCGACCTAGACGAAACGAACCGAAACACAACATGGCGCGATCGTGTAGTGCTGCGAGCAGTAACCGTGTCTGTGATTAGCCTGTGCCGCGTATCATCAGTGCGATGAGTGACCTGGACAGATTGGCCGCCCTGCTGGTTCAGCAGGCGGAGCTCTCCGCTCAGCGGGAATAGCGCCTCGCTCAGCAGGCGGAACTATCAACGCAGCGAGAGGAGCGCCTCGCTGGCATGCTGGAGCGGCTGATGAGCCGTCGGCCTCCTGCCGTGATGGGTTCGGGCGCTGAGGACCCAGGGTCCGCAGCCGCCGCCCGTTCCACAGTCAGGATGCCAGCCTCCACGACCCCAGCTCCGTACCTGACCTCCTCGGCGTCGCTGCGTGACTTCGCCGTATGGAAGGAGAAGCTGCACGGCTACATGATGCTTACCGAAGCCTCCACGCTTCCCGTCGCAGGCCAGCGCGCGGCGCTTCTCAGCCTCCTGGACGAGGACTGGCACCGTGTGATCAGATACGCTCTGGACGTAGCCGACGACGCATCCCTGGGAAATATCGTGTCTGCCATGGAGAAGCATCTGCGGAAGCAGCGCAACGTACTCGTGGACCGTCGTGACTTTTACTCGTGTGCGCAGGAGGCGGGAGAGTGTTTCGATGACTTTTTGTGTGGTGTGAAGGAGATCGCGTCGTTCTGCGCGTTCTGCGAACGGTGCATGGACAATCGGCTCCGCGACCGGATGGTGTGCGGCGCGCGTGACGAAGAAGCAGTGAGGTGGATGCTAGAGGAGCCCGACATCACCTTCAGCGTGCTGTCGACATCTGCCGCGCGTCTGAGAACGCGCGTGCCACGTGTGCCGACATCCGCGGCCCCGCGGGCCAGTCCGTGGCGCGACTTTCAGCCTACCGGAGAGCTCGCAGCAGATCGCGCGGCCCGCGATCGCGCGACGCATCCGGCCAGTCGCCCGGGCCCGGAGGCCAGTGTCAGCGGTGCGGTCGCGACAAGCACTCTGACTCCGCCACGTGCCGCGCCGCTGGCGCCACGTGCCACACATGCGGCAAGGTCGGACACTATGCGGTGGTGTGTCGTCAGGCCGCCCGCACGGGACCAGATTCTGCCGCTGCACCGCCCCCGTACCCTGTCCGTGGATCTGCAGCGCAGAGAGGACGGTCAGCACAGCACGGACGAAGCGTCCAGCGCGTCATCTCGGACGTGTTCATCAGTGGCGTCTGCACCCGTCCAACGCCTACGATCAAGGTTCATCTGTGTCATCCGGCCGGAAACAGCACGCTGCAGTGCACGCCAGATTCCGGAGCTGAGGCGACAGTCATGGGCAGTGACGTCGATCAGTCCATCGGCATCGACACTTCTCGGCTGAAGGAGGACCTACAGACGAACTTCACCGCCGTGGGACGCCGCCCACTCGACTGCCTCGGAGCGTTCTTGGAACGCTATAAATGGGCGGTCGCTCTGTCGACGTCACCGTCTACGTCATCAGAGAGCTGACGGGCATGCTGATCAGCTGGTTTGACTCAGTCGCCCTGGGGATACTGCCAGCCGACTTCCCAGCGCAGTTCAAGCACACCACGCCTCCGGCAGAGAAAGTCCAGACGGTGGCGACATCTATACCAGCGACTACAGCGCCCCTAGTGGCAGCCGCTGACACAGCCGCGACCGCAGCGCCACTCACGGGTAGCGGCCGCGCCCGGAGTACAGCGGCGCAGCCGGCCCAGCCCGGCGGACACGGAGACGTGCCACCAGCCGGAGGCCTGCCTACATGGTCCAGCGACGCGGACCCGTCTGAAGAGACCGTAGCAGCTCACGCAACCGCGATCGTGGCCCAGTACCCGCGCGTCTTCAGTACTGACGGCCCACTGCGCGAGATGGACGGTGCGATGATGGTGATTGAGCTGCGCGAGGACGCGACTCGCAACAGCCGTCACCGCCGCGCGTCCGATCCCGTACGCCTGGAGGGTGGACATCAAGGCCCAGCTCGATGAACTTCAGGCTCGAGGCGTCATCGCACCGGTCGACTACTACACAGAGTGGTGTCATCTGATGGTCGCCGTCGCTAAGCGGCCGTCTGGAGTTCGACTGTGCGTCGACCTGACTCGCCTGAATCGCTTCGTGAAGCGGCCCACCTACCAAGTGCGACCACCACACGACGCCGTGGCGGACATCCATGCCGGCAGTCGCTGGATGACTACGCTGGACGCCGCCATAGGGTACTTTCAGGTCCCACTCGCCGAGCACTGTCAAGACCTGACATGCTTCATCACGCCCTGGGGACACATGAAATTCCTGAGGGCGCCACAGGGATGTGTGTCTGCCGGTGGTGACGAGTACAATCGCCGCGGTGATCAGGCCCTCGGCGACATCCCCAACACCGTCAAAGTCGTGGAAGACTTGTTGGCGTACGATGCCACCTACCGGGAGCATCTGGCACACGTCATCGCCGTTGTGCAACGGTGTGACGAGCGCGGCATCACGCTAAACTTAAGAAGTTCGTCTTCGCCAGGCACGAAGTCAACTACTGTGGCTACCGCATCACGTCTGACGGCTACACTTCCGACGGGGAGAAGCTGAAAGCCATCGCAGACTTCCCGAGACCTGAGAACATCACTGACCTGCGGTCGTTCATGGGACTGACTAACCAGCTCGGCGGTCTGTCGTCTGAGCTCGCCCACGCCGCTCAGCCGCTCAGAGACCTTCTGAAGGTGCGTCACATCTGGTGCTGAACAGCCCAGCACGAGGCGGCCTTCCTGCGGGTCAAGGCGGTACTGGCTGCTCCGCCGGTCATGGCGTTCTTCGACCCGAGTCTGCCAACGATGCTGCAGACGGACGCCGCCCGGACGCGAGGCCTCGGCTTCGCACTACTCCAACGACACGGCGACACCTGGCGGCTGGTGCAGTGTGGCTCGCGATTTCTCACCGACACTGAGTCGCGGTACGCGGTCGTGGAAATCGAGCTGGCAGCCTGCCTGTGGGCATGCCGGAAGTGCCGTAACTACCTCGCCGGACTGCCGTCCTTCACCCTGGTCGTCGATCACCGTCCGCTAGTACCGATCCTGAACCAGAAGCAGCTGAGTGAGATCGAAAACCCCCGGCTGCAGCGGATGCGCGAAAAACTGACTCCGTACTGCTTCACCGCCAGCTGGCAGAAAGGATCCGACCACCAGATACCAGATGCGCTGTCACGCGCTCCGACCAGCGACCCGACCGCCGACGACCTGGCGGCGGAGAACGCTGGGGACCCGCTCCACGCTGCCGTCGTCGCAGCTCTGCATTTGGAGCGGGAAGCAGAGGATGGCGTGCGTCTGGCGCCGCTCGTGGATCCCAGTCTGGAGAAAATCCGAGCCGCCGCCGCCCACGATCCTGAGTACGAAGCTCTGCGAGAGGCCATTCTGCACGGGTTTCCGGAGCACCGGCACGAGGTGCTACCAGCCGTCCGTCCGTACTGGGGCGTGCACAGCATGCTGGCCCTGGACGACGGCCTCATCGTATACGGCCCTCGGCTGGTGATCCCGGTCAGTCTCCGCCGAGGCGTCCTCACCCGCCTGCACATGTCGCACCAGCGCATCGAGAGGACGAAGCGCCGCGCTCGCCTCTGCGTATACTGGCCGGGCATCGACCGTGACGTCACCAACGTGGTCTCATCATGCCCGCGCTGCAGACAGTTGGTGCCCAGTCACGCCAACGAGCCGCTGTGGCGTGAGGACGATCGGCCGAGCCGCGTGTTCGAGTCGGTCTCTGCGGATTATTTCCACGTTGCCGGACAGACGTACCTCGTGTACGCGGACCGACTCTCCGGCTGGCCGTATATCACCGTCTGCCCTCGGACTGCATCGGCCGAGCACCTCACCAAAGAGATGCGGATGCTGTTTTCCCAGACGGGCGTCCCAGTCGTGATCAGAACCGACGGTGGCCCGCAGTTTACGTCGGGCACCCTGCGCCGGTTTCTGAGCCGCTGGGAGGTACGGCACGAGGTGACATCACCGCGATATCTGCGGTCCAACGGCCACGCGGAGGCCGCCGTCAAAGCGGTGAAGAAGCTGATTCTCACCGCGTCTTCCCGAGGCCGGCTGGACGATGAGCAGCTGAGCGAGGGACTTCTTGAGCTCCGGAACACGCCGAGAGCCGACGGCAGGTCTCCAGCCCAGGTTCTGTTCGGGCACCCGATTCGGTCGGGTGTGCAACACACCACCGAGCCTTCGCGCCCGAGTGGCAGCGCGCAACAGCAGAGTGCGAGGCCAAGGCCGCCGCGACTCGGGAGCAGGTGGCGCGCTGCCACGATGCGTCAGCGCGCCGGCTCTCTCAACTGCAGATCGGCGACCGCGTAGATCTCCAGGACACCGCCACCGGTCACTGGGACCGGACAGGAATCATCGTCGTTATCGGCCAACGCCGTACCTACCTTGTCAAGACGGCGAGTGGCCGGGTATACTGGCGAAACCGGCGGTTCCTGCGGCCGTACAGGCCCCTGATCGACACCGGAGCGCCGGCCGCCGCACCCGCCGATCGCCAAACCCTCGGCCGACAGGTAGCTGACGCACCCCGAGCGGCGCCAGCAGCGATGACGTCAGCAGCGGCGCCAGCGGCAGTGACGTCGGCAGCAGCGCCAGCAGCAGCGGCACCGCCGGCGCCACGCCGCAGCTGCCGCTCACGGCGGCCGCCCCAGCGCCTGACAGTTCGTTGGGGCGCCACCACGCACTGCGATTAGCGTTGTCGCCGTATTTGTTTCGCCGTGCGCGTGCTTTGTTAAAAGACGACTTACTTTCTGCATTTAAGCCATCGTCTTGGGGGAGGTGTTATGTTGTGGCCTAACCCCCCGCACTGTATTGCCTGGAGTCACCCCTGTCTCGCGACCGCCAGCTCCGTCCCTGAGCGCGCCTCTGCCGGCGCATACCCAGAGGGCATTGTCTGGCTCGAGGGACGCCGGGCGGGGTCGCGGGCATCTCAGCGTCAGTTGCGTCCCTATGTCCGGCACAGCAATATATCTGGCACGAGTGTCTACTGTTTCCGCGACCTAGACAAAACGAACCGAAACACAACAACATGAACGGTTTTTGTGCGCATGTTTTCAGTCACTTCGACCGAATAGCTGCAAAGAAATAAGCTTCTGCGCTATGTCATTACAAGCTTACATTATGTATAAACAAAAATGGGAGGTGCCAACCGGCCCCTTTTTAGGGACACTTTTGCCATTTTTCGGCAACGTTTTCCGGTACATTTTGGCATGAATTATTTGTTTTAAGTTTTTTGAAAATATCATTTTCGAATTTTCCGTATGCTCGTTGACAGCCGTAGTGATTTTCATAAATTTATAATACACATTGAAGCTGTTTCTCCGCATTTCCCGTAAGGATTTTAATGCACACGCTCGCAGCGCCATCTATTGAGAGGAATTGCAGTATATGTACTAGGTGCAGTTTTCCGGCTGCGGAGGCCTGCAGCGGGGCTCCACAAGCGATGAAATGCAATACCAACAGGATAACTCAGTGGCAAGGAAGCAGGAACCGGGGGGCAGGAGGCAACCCAGTTTAATTTCGGTCAGTGGTGGCGGAAGGTATTTTCGGATGGGGGAGGGTGCAAAGAAACCCAGGGGAATCCCTCGGCCCACCTTCTCCTCCCCCATAAAAAATGGCGCGAAATGGTATATCCTCGGATTTAGGTCACTATATTTTGCAGGGCCTCTAAATGGTCGTAAAAAATGACGTCGAACTGCCCATGTTGAAGTTTCAGGCCTTCCGAGGTCCCCCTTAAGCCGACTGAGGGCTTTCTGTCGGCGTTAGAGGGCCCCTCGGGCAGACTGGGGGCACCTCGGTGCAATCGGTGTCAATGTTTAGGTCAAGAAGAAAAAATCTAACCAACTTCTTGAAAAATTATCAGCAAATGTATCAATTAAAAAAAATATGGGGGGAGCAATCATATGTTTGCCCCCCGCCCCCTCCCCCCCAACTTCTTGAGTGGGGGCAGCTTCCCCTCTGACGCCCCCCCCCCCTTATCCGCCGCCACTGATTTCAGTGCGTGTGGAGCTCCTCTGCAGACCTCCGCAGCCGGGAAACTGCACCTAGTGCATCAATTGCAAGTCCGTTCAATAGATGGCGCTCTGAGCGGGTGTCTTAAAATTCTTACATGAAATGCAAGGTAACAGTTTTATTGTCGATGATAACTTCAGGACAATCGCTACGGGTGTAAAACAGAATACGGAGAATTCTAAAATGATATTTTCACCCCCCAAAAAAATATTAATGCGCAAATGTACGATGTTGACGAAAAAATCGCAAAAGTGTCTCCAAAAAGAGTCTGGTTGGCACCTCCAAATTTCATTAAAAAAACAACTAAGTTTGTAAAAAGTTTGCGCGTCATAATTTCACTATTAATCTGTGCATGCTCGCAAAAACCTATCGAATGACCCGGCCTATTGGCTAGCCGTCCACAAACGACAACACGCATAACGAGCCGTCGGCAGTTAAAGGGAATAGGTCACCTTGAAAGTTGTCTTGAAGTTCAACCATTAGGTGCATCTTGGGCTCAAAACTATGAATATGACTTTGGTTTGGACAACTGATGGATATATGTGGAGACAGAAGTAAGTTTTTCTTTCTATTTCACGAGAAATCGTACGGTATCAGCTGGCGTTCTGGCTCCGCCCCGCTCCGCCTGACGCCAAGTACAGTCTCTGACAAGGGGCCGCCGCGCCGCCCGGGTGGCTGAGCGGATATTAACGAGGCGTCGTGACCAGAGACTACGTGCCAGAGAATGTACCTGCCTCCGGCGGCGCGGCGGCGAGCGTTCATTCCCCGATCGTGGCCCGGAACAGCGGGATTGAAATCGGGCCCACTAGTCCCGTGTCGAAATTACTTAACGTAGAGAGGTAATTCTTTCACCATAAACCATTTTTAGATCTGCTCTACAAATCTGCTATCTCAGTCCAAAACCCCATGTTAAAGGTGAACAATTCACTTTAACGGTTCCGGGGCGGACCGTACTCCTGGTACAGTTACTAGCACCCAGGGTCGGTCAGCATGTGGAACAGTGAGATGCGCTGAGTTTATGAAGAAGATAGAAAAACGCCAGTGACGTTGCCTTGTATCGTACCACCGACCTCCTAAATATCTGTAAAACCCTGACCCTGACCCCCATGACCACTGAGCTAGTGTCTCCCGAAAGCAAAATAAAAAGCCAGTCATGTGGCAGCCGGGTAGCGCATATATTTTCTGATATTCACTGCATATTAAACTGCACTGCATATTAAACTGATCTGTTGCGATCATGGATCAACGGAAAATTTGCATAACATAGAGCGACCCTACAGCCCACAAACATGCCCAATTTCGCGGTTTTGAATGCAAGGTGCGCAGAGTTATTATGCAATCGGGTGGCATCAGAAAGGCCAGATGGACACCTAGGTGGCTGCCACTTCTTATAATTAGTATGCAATCTATATTACTATTTGATAAACGTCTGTCTGTTTGTCTGTCTGTCTGTCTGTCTGTCTGTCTCTCCGGATCGAATTTAACACAGTAAAGCGGCAGTTCTACATTGCAGTAACACATTGCTATAAGCACGTGAAGTACGTGATTTTAAGGTTTTCAAACGAGTTTACGGATACTACCGAGTGGTGCATAATTCGTACATTTCCGACGCATTTGATACGATAGTTACAGTTTTAGGTTATGCGGCGTTGGGCGAAGATATGTGCTGTAACTTACCTAGAAGGTGTTAAAAAATATTTTACGGTAAAAAAACAGTTTATGGATACGAGTTTTACATCGCTTCACCCCAGTCGAAAGCCAATCAGATCCGACCACGGATACTACAGTGCCACAACCAATAAGAAGCAACCACGGAATCACTGCGAAACGAAGGTCATCGACATATGGTACGGCATAATCAATGAACATATACGCTAAGCCGGGGTGGAGTTTTCACGGTTTTAACAGGTGTATAACGGGTGCCATAGGTGGTCCACGGGTATAATGGGTGAGTGCCGGCTATAACGGGGATATCACGGTACAACGGGTACTACGTGTGCAGCGGGTACTACGGGTGTATGTCGTTTTCCGTAGGTTTTTGACGGGTACTTCGGATGTATGACGGGTACAAAAACGTATTATAGGTACAACAGGTGTCACGGGTAGTACGGGTTATCAATCCCTATTACCTAGCATTGGCTTGCACCACTACTTGACACGGGACACCAGTAATCGCCCAGCGGAGCGGACGGGTTAGCACTAGTCTCCTATATATCTATTTTCTCCTATATATCTATTTCAGTAGTGTCCGTTTTGCACTCGAAACACAGCAAGGTTTTCGTGTCTGTCCGCGGCTGAATTCACGTGCCTTTGTGAGCATGGAACCTCCGTCCAGGAGAATCCCCGAGAAATATTAATATTTGAGCGGCGTTTGTAGTTCCGAGCTGGGAAAACACAGCCAACATTCTGTGTGTAATTCACGTGCCTTTATAAGCATAGGGAACCTCCATTCCGGAGAAATTCGTTTAATTACAAGTGCGTTAACCCTATTTGTAACAGGCTCCTGGCTACCCCTATTTGTAACAGGGGGGGGGGCGGATTCCGCCCCCCGGAGATCTCGAGATCTACCCGTCCGATTTCCAAAAATGAAACGGTGTTTGGTTCCTCTCAACACGATCTACATTTATAAATAACAAAAAATCTAGATTTTGGATAGGGGGGCAACAGGGGGGAAAAACGACAAATTTTAGTGGTATTTTTGATTCAACATAGCTTTCATGTTTATCGACCGATTTTAACACAACTAATGGGAATCGATAGAGATTGAATTGGAAATTGATATATGACGGTGACGTTTGAAAATTCAAAAATCATAGGCGTGTGCAGGTAACTCAAAATGGGGGTGAAGTAAAAGCGTAATAAAACCATTTTTTGATGTTGTTTTTTGATAAATGAAATGGTATGTGATTGAGACATTAGAAAAACAGGTATAAATCATATTTTGTGCCATAGGCGGTACTAGGTTAGTGAAAAAGGGGGGTAAAATTGGGAAAAATATTAACCGCAGACAAGTTGCTACCCAGCACTATAAATATGTTACTGATCATAGATAGTTCCTTTTTGCATGTTGTACTTCATCATAGGCGTATCCAGGATCCAAAATAGGGCGGCGCAAGACCTTTTGATAAGCATATTATCCGCCATTATGATACTAACTAGTCAACAGTGACTATTTCACTTACAACTTCAATTAACATTGCTTACCCCCCTTTTTACCCTACCTGGACTCGCCTATTATCTTATAATCGTTCGTAGAGTAGCCTGTGGTGCGTGTTTCATCCGAAAACTGCAGTATGTTATGTCATTGTACGCCCATGCCTCTTAGTTTCCTTACAATAATATGACCCCCTTTCTTCCATTCCTGAGCGCGCCTCTGCAAAAAAATGACTTTATTCCCTTTTCTGGTCTCATATGTGCATATATTATTATAAGCTAAACGTATATTGCGCCGTTATCGCTGGCATATCGTCATCACCATGCCAGTCACCCCCCTTTTCATGTTCCTGAACACGCCCCTGAAACTCTATATGTAATAAATTATGCAAATAATGAAAGCAGAAGCTATCTTTTAGATCTTTATAGCTATAAATGCCCCTTACATTGCTCTATTGGCTTCCCGCCAAGCATTGAATACTTCCTGGAAATCCCCCCTTTTCAAGCCCCTGAAACCGCCTCTGCCATGCAATTTTGTATAATATTTCATTAACATCATCTAATTTGCACTTTTTGCAATCACGGTAAGCCGATGTAACTCCTTCATACTTGATGCAGTTAGGAAGAAACCGGGAAGATCGCATTTCCATATTTTCGCCAAATGTCGCCTCCGAACCCACCCAAAACTGTGCCCTGGAACCGCCTCTGTTCAAGTTAAGAACTCAAAATTTTGACTCCAAATGCGGAGTTCAATTCTATGAAAAGTCCCAAAATTTCATGGGCCTGCTCCCAGCCGTTCTGGAGATATTTGCGAAAAACATGAGGGGGCGGAATCCGCCCCCCCCCCCTATTACAAATAGGGTTAAAGGGAAATAATGACCTTTTGATTTTGTTAGCAACAATTTCTTAGGCTACCGCTATCGTTTTAAAATTATTTTATTTAAATTTAAGAATTAAATAAAATTATTCCCAAATTCGAAGTTGTAAGTTTGGGAAAAATACAAAACAAGTACCTGGTGTACTTCATGAAGGTCATTGACAAATTCGCCCTTCCCTACCATTGTTTACATCGATTGTGGCATTTTTGGAGGCTCTGTGACATTTCCGATCAAACTGAGCGCTGCTCGGACACACGCTAGTAGCGCTTTCGTTCTCCATGGCAACCAGGCGTCAGCCAATCGAAAGCCAGAAAGGGAATACGTTCTGGCTTTTCATTGGGTCACGTCTGGTTGCCATGGAGAACGAAAGCGCTACTAGCAACAACTCGCCACAATGGTTAAGTGCGCCGAGAAGCATGACAATGCTTTGTAAACAAATCGCCGACGCTAAATAGGTCGCCGTCGATGTGCATCGATGAGCTTCCGATTGAATTGCCAGTTTTGTGTTATTGTTTGTTAGTTTTTTGGGGAAAAAATCTTATTTTTCATGATAATATAAAACAGTGTTATATACAGCCACAGACAAATTATACAATACTCCTAATGTTGAAAACAAATGAATATATTTTCAAAAATTGAGGGTCGCAACTACTAACTATGCCGCCGTTGATGTGCATCGATGAGCTTCCGATTGAATTGCCACTTTTTCCAATCGCTGTTAGTTTTAGAAGATCGCCGGGCATATAACCACAACAAGCAGAACGCACAATATATTTTCCACTCCATTTCGTAAAAAAACAATACGGGAAAAGCCCGCAGTTTGATGAGGACCAAAAGTACTTGCAAGTACCGGTCGTTAAAGTGTGGAACGCTTATCAACTTTAACTTGAAATATCTTTCGGTAGGAAAGTTTTCATGCAAAATGTGATGAATTTACAATATATTTTGGTCTCGTCTGGCGATTTCAAGTGCTAACTCCATTTTTGTGGAAAAAGGTCATTATTTCCCTTTAAATATCTATAGCTGTGTCGGAGACGGGTTGGTTGGAGTTGGAGGAGCAATTCCAACAAGTCCGACAAGTCCAACAAGTCCAACAAGTCCAACAAGTCCCACAAGTCCCACAAGTCCAACTAACAAGTCTAAAAAGTAAGCAAAAGTTATACATCTATCAATCAAATATCCATCCATCTATCGGGATGCAATCTATCGGGATTGCGAATCTTTGTGATTGCGACGCGGAGCGAGCACAAGTCTACTATATATCTATTTGAGCAGTGTCCGTTTTGCACTCGAATCACAGCTAGGTTTCCGTGTCTGTCTGCGAAAGGAATGCGGGTTAAGCACATACGTTAGTGAGGTGGAGTCTTTCGTCCAGGAGATTGCCGAGAATTTAATCCGAGCCGAGGTCCCGGCCAGCCGTGTGGTACGTGTAGACAATGTAGGGGCAGGGAGTTTCGGTGGTTGGTGGAAGGGGGCTCTATGCCGGGGGGTTATGGGAGGCAGAAGGGGGGGGGGGGGGTACAAACCAATAATGGTCCTCGAAACCCGCTCAAAAAGACAACGAAACTCCGTCCAGGGACACTGCAACTTGGCACGTATCAGTAGCTGCACATACCGCACAGGCGTCATGACGTCACTGAATTCACGTGTCTTTGTGAGCATGGAGCCTCCGTCCAAGAGAATTCCGATAAATATTAATAGTTGAGCGGCGTCTGTAGTTCCGAGCTGGGAAAACACAGCCAACAATCTCTGTGTAATTCACGGGCCTTTATTTGTGCATAGGGAACCTCCATTCCGGAGAAATTCGTTAAATTGCAAGTGCGTTAAATAGCTATAGCTGTGTCGGAGATGGGTTGGTTGTAGTTCGAGATGGATTTGGGGTGAAGTAAAAAAAAGTCCAGTCAAAAGTCAAAAAAGTCAAAAAAGTAGTCAAAAAAGTCAAAAAGTCAAAAAAGTCAAAGTCGAAAAAGTCGAAAAAGTCGAAAAAGTCAAAAAAGTCAAAAAGTCAAAAAAGTCAAAAAGTCAGTCAAAAAAAGTCAAAAAAGTCAAGTATAAAAAGTAAAAAAAGTCAAAAGTCGAAAAAGTCTAGAAAGTCGAGCCCTGCAAGCCCCACATGTCCCGCAAGCCCCGCAAGTCCCACAGCTCCGCAAGCCCCGCAAGTCACCCAAGCTCCGCAAGCCCGACAAGCCCGCCAAGTAAAAAAATACAAATCTCCATCCATCTATCGGGATTGCGAATCTATGGGATTGCGACGCGCAGCGAGCACAAGGCTCTAGTCTATATTACTATTTGATAAGCGTCTGTCTGTCTGTCTGTCTATCTGGCTATCTGTCTATATGTCTGTCTATCCGGCACCGCTCAGTTTATTCAGTTTAAAAATCCCCGTTAATTCACGTGCTGAATTGGTGGGGATACCTCCATCCCGGATATGCCAGCTAAATAGAACATATGTGGGAGATGGGATAAGTCACCGACGTACCGGAGTTGGTGGGGCGGTGATCCCTTGGCGGGTAATAGGTAATTATGTCCTATGCAGTTACAGTTTCAGTCCAGTTAATTAACGTGCTTAATTGGTGCAGATACCTCCATCCCGGAAATGCCAGCTAATCGTCCAGCGGAGCGGACGGGTTAGCACTAGTAGCTCTCTATGTAAAACGAACAACTGTGATATGTATCCCAATCTGCGATGAGCGAATCGCCTGGCAGTGCCCATCGAATATAAAGTCGTTTGGACAATCTACCATAAATATTTCCGAAGAAGTTATTATTTGTCACTTATCACCTGCTATAGTTTTAAATAAATAAAAAATACACCTAAAAATTGCGTATCTAAGTAAAAATTACAAGGTCACAACTGATTTTCCTTCAGATTGTCGCGAACCGTACTAATGGTTCATTCGGTGTTTCGTCTCCCCCACTCAAAAACCCGTGGCAACGCCCCTGCCTGTACACCACCGTAAAAGGTCAATGCCAACGGCAGTCGGCAACGCGTTTTTACCAATACAGTTCATTGGAAATCACCAACTTAGGGTTTTCACAAAGTTACCTACCCTTAACCTATAAGATCACATTGCGTATTCTGCGATACTGGTCCCCGGGGGAGATTTTTCAATATTAGGTTTGGTTATCGCCACTTGAAGTATTGCCACCACCGCTGCCCTGTCGTTTCGCCTTGTCGCCCGGCCGGCGGAGTGTCGGCAGCCGTTTGTCTGACCTTGCACTGCTGAGGGCAGCAGGCCTGTCCCGGCCGGCCGCCCGCTATAAAGGAAGCCCACCATCCGTCCAGAGGCACAGATATCCCTCTCCTCTCACCAACCAACATGAAGCTGCTGGTAAACGGCACTGATATATGTGACTTATTTCTCAAAGCTTAATTTTTTTTATTTACTCAAATGATTATTAGTCTGGAAAGTCCTTCCTAAATAAGTACAAGCTTAAAATAACTTAAAAAATATATTTGCATAATCAATGTTCACATATATTAATGCTTATTAAGTAAAGAAGATGACTGAACAGAGACGATAAGTTAAATCCTCCAAAATTGTCTTGCTGAGTCCAAGGGAAACACGCTTTAGTATTGCTAATTACATCACACAATCCGTTTGAGTTGTTGTATGGGAGTCTCGGCAGCATTGTTGATCGGTAGGGTTTATTTGGTTTGACTGTGTGTTGGGTTCGGCAGGTGGTGCTCGTCACTGTTGTTGCCGCAGCCCAGGCGTTCGGTCTGGGTGGTGGCGGCCAGAAGGGACACGGTGGCGGCCAGAGGGGACACGGTGGCGGCTACGGCGGATACCAGACTGAGAACTACGGGTAACGACCGACACAACACTGCTCAACACTGCCACTCAATGCGTGTTTTAAACTTTGAGGAAAGCTCACATATTAATGCAAATTTCGCTACTGTTTGGGTGACTGGACAGGTGTGCAGCACTGTCTGACGATCGTCCTGTGCCGCGTGTTTTGTCAGGTACCAGAAGGTGCGCACTGTGGTGAAGCACCACCCGTACCCGGTGGTGAAGCGGGTGCCGTACGAAGTCATCAAACCGGTGCCCGTCTACCGGACCGTCTACAACACCGTCTACAAGAATGTGCCCCAGCCGTACGAGGTCGTGCGCCACGTGCCCGTCGTCAAGCACGTGGAGGTGGTGAAGCACGTGCCCGTGGTGAAGAACGTGGAAGTAATCAAGTACTACCCAGTGGTGAAGCACCACTACCGCGAGGAGAAGGTGCAAGTGCGTGTGCCCGTCTATGTGGAGAAGCCCAAGTATGGCCACGGAGGTAGCCAGGGAGGTTACGGCCATCACTAAAGTGTCACGACGACGAAAATACGCTAAATTAATCTGGAAAGTCAGAAGCTACACTGTTCATCTATTTGCATAAATATGTGGTATTTATAATTTATTCAGCCCATCATCTTTTCTGCATGTTGAAAATGAATTGTGGTTTTGATAAAACTTCTATCCTGTGTTAGCCCTTTGTGACTGGCGGTATTCCTTGTCAACACGTGTATGAGTTGTGGTTTACATTTGTATACGATCAATACACTCACGTGATTTGTGAATCATATCCTTTATCTTATAAAAACGAACCGCATCTGATACAATATCAGTAGAATTTTGACCCTGCCAACATCTAAATGAACTGGATGAACTGGGCTGGCTCACCGCCCGGCAGCTGTACAAACTTCAATCCATCAATCTTCTTCACAAACTTCGCACCACCGGGGAACCACAGGCTCTCGCTTCCCGGCTTTCGACAAACTCTGAGTTTCGATTTAGAAGCACACGCCAGGACGCCGATTCGGCCCTCCCGCGCGTGAGAACTGAAGCCCGCAAGAGACACTTTTGATACAGTGTAGCGCAGCGCTACAACGCGTTGACGCCGGGTTGCGTGAGGCGTCTTTACCATCTTATAAACGTCAGCTCGGTGATCTTTTACATGGTGTATGATGGGTGCCCGGTATGTTTACGTCGGTCGCGGTGTGAGTGTGTGTATGATCATGGAGTGTATTTTAGTTTCTTGTATGCATGTGACTGAGTGCCGTTTTTAACATGTCTCTACCTTTTGACCATTACGCAACACTCAGAAAAGCCGTGTGATGCATCAGAGTGGTTTTACTGTCAATACATACATACATACATACAAATAGCCAATAGCCATATATTACTGGGCTGCAGCCCCCCTTGGGGGCCTGCAAACTTGGGGGCCTTGGCGACTGCCGGCTGACCCGCAGTTTTGCCCCGCATGAGAATAGGATGTTCAGACTAGCGATCGCACGGTGTGTACACTGTACAGCAAGTTTGACCAATCAGCGATGAGCTGGCTCTAGCGAGCTCAACGGTGATTCGTCAAGCTCACGTTACACAGCACGGCTGGTGTTATTGAATACGGATATAATCTATGTATTATTTGTCACGGTAGATAATGGCGGCGGCCAATTCCTTGTGCGTTTGTGGACATTGTATTGACAAGACCGTAATCCGTATAAGAGTTATTAATTTAAGATTGAGTGATTTCCATTAGATTTTGAACGATGACGCTGAAATGCTGCTTGTGTGGGTCGAAGGCGAACGTTTTTAAGTGAGTATTTGTTGTCCTAGCCAAAGAGAAACAATGATTTCAAAATCAAATACTTTATCACATTCTGATGACTAATGTGTTCCAGATCAGATAGGTAAACTCACCTGTTTGGCCTCCCCACCTTTGACCACTCAAGGGGTGATGGTAAGGGTATCATATCCTGGGAGCGAACACCTGCCTCAATTTTGATGTATTGGTGCCAACCCTGTCGGATATTATCTCGTTGAAACCTGCCAGGATTTGCAGACTGGTTTGTAAGGTTATCGTACATCAAGTGGACTCATGATAATTTTTGGCCATTTTCAACTGATGTTGCACAAATGTGCACACATTTTGGGACACTGTGTGTCCATGTTATCATAGTATGCTACAGGGAATCATGTCTGATTTTTCCTGTTTTTCAGCTTCTTCAACCATCGCGTGCCCAACTCTCCCCAGAACCAGGACCATTATCAGGTGGAGCGGCAGGCATGTCTTCTAACTCGAAAAAGACAGCCCAACAGCCTCCTTCTACTCCTGCGTCTCCTGCTGGCCGACCCAGTCCCGATGCTGGCTGTTGTCACATTTTGGTGCTGTGCTTATCGTGTGCAATATGGTGTTATAACCAGCTTTATTCGACCAGCCCATGTACCTGCGCATTGTGAGAGACTGTATGTTGATTAAATAAAACCGACGCTTACCATGTGAACTGTGCTCGTGCGGCGCCGTGGATGACATATATATATATATATTAGCATATTCAGTGTTCAGGCGACGGATCGCTCTCAACGTAAACAAGCACATAATTTGACTATATTTACTAAAGAGAGATAAACCCCTTTTGATTTTGCTAGCAACAGTTGCTTTGGCTACCGTTATGGTATTACAATGTTGCTATCTAAATTTAAGAATTAAATACAATTATTCCCTAATTCAAAGTTGGAAGTTTGGGAAAATTAATGATCGGTATTTGCACTCCACTATTGGACAGCGCAACATGAGGCACTTTTGCATCAATCTGTGCAACGTTGTTGAATGGGCACTTGTAAACAAATCGCCGACACGCCGGTCGCCGTAGTTTAGCTTGTCACTTGGCACTGGCACTTGAAGAAAATAATTTTGTTTTTTTTGCGTTCGTTGACAGACACAAAAAAATAGAATCCATGTGACGTCACAGAAGAAAGGGCTACCAGATGGCGGACCTGTTGTTTGTATCTTATGGAGTGCATAAAACCGGCAGTGGTATACAGTGGCACTGTTTATCTAATTCGATTCACCATAAAATGTGTTTGTGATGTGCGTTTGTGATGTATATCTGAAAATGACGTCATTTTGTATAATATTATATGGCATTTATATCCCACAGTTCCCGGGTTTTATGATAAATTAATAGCAGAATCATGATCTGCATACTCTGTTTAGTCATTGTATAGCAATCGCTCGACTCTACCAAGGTCGACACTTCCCTTTAACATGTCAAGGGTGCCCGGCTCAATCCCGGCCGGTGCCGCGACTTTTTCAGGCATTCTCTTGCAAGAAAATTTAAGTTCACGCTGAAAACCTTGACAAAAAAAATGGTAATCTTGAGACCAAAGACCCCCTCCAAAGTTCTCGTAAAATGTGTCTCTCTGCAGAGACTAAATCGACGCCTGTATTGCCTATGATCTGAACTATCATGACTATCATCAGTGTACTATCATGAACTTACACATGTGTTCATGTACAAGTACAGTTTCTCCCTAAAAATACGTGATGAGATCGCAGAGTACACTGTACAGCCTATTTCAAATTTAACAGTGGTTGAACTATGGATAAGTTCATGAACTACGAGCCTAATATTACACAATAAGATATCCAAGAAGACTGCCGAGAAGAATGAAGGCAAATGTATTGTAAACGGACACTACCTACGTGCACTATACCCGATATTATTACCGAGCGATCACGAAGAGACCGCGATTTCTTAATTGTGAACTTTCAGAGGTTGATTTCTTTGCAAATACCCAGCGGATGAACCCACCTGATAATTTGCACACAACAACATTCAAAGTCTTAAAACTGTCGTATTGCATTTTTTAATGTAAAACACTCAAATTTAATTAAATTAGCAAATTAACTCAAATTTCAAAAAATGCGTGGTGGGGTTTAGAGGCAGAGAAACCAATATCACAAAATTGTAAAAAGTTGTGCTTATTTTGATTAATTTCAAGTCAGACAATCTAATGCTTCGTAAATAATGGAATATTAACAGAACATGCATCATGCTCCTACGGTCACACCTATTTCTACTTATTTGTAACGATACGGGTGGACCAGTGAACAAATTCATCCCGTATGTTGCGGAGAGAATCCGCCGTGCCAAATAATTTAGCTTATAACTATCTATGAATTGAGTTAAGGTACATGACTTGAGAGAGCAAATTCGAAGATAAAATCAAAAATATCGGATGAGTACTGAGTAGGGATGTTCCTTGCTATGACCTGTAAATGCTCAGCCAGTGACTTAAACGCCTCACGTGATCGTATGTTCAGTGTATTTGATAGCACAAGGATTTCATTGCAGCTTACACACGCGTCAAAACAACCAGTCATAAATAGCAACGCAATATGCAGTCAACTCGTGGAACAACGACACCGGTCTCTGGAACGTCGCGTTTATCATCGGACAGGTGCAGCACAAATGCAGGGCACCTACAACATTTAAGCAATGAGAGAACAAGCTGGCAGGAAAGTGGACAATGACGTAACCCCACTGGAAAGACCAGGGTGTATATGGATTTACAGGTATACGTTGTCGAACACGCGATGTTTTCAGCAAGACGGCGCGTTATTTATATCTCAGATTAATGGTGGCCGTAGCCGTAGGACGGCTTCTCAACATAGACGGGCACGTGCACGGGCACCTTCCTGACGTGGTACTTGTGCTGCACCACAGGCACGTGCTTCACCACGGGCACCTCCTTTACCACAGGCACGTGCTTCACCACAGGCACGTGCTTGACGACCTGCACCTGCCTGTAGACCGGGTACGGCTGAGGCACGTGTTTGACCACCGTCTTGTAGACGGGCTTGTAGACGGGCACGTGGCGCACGACCGGGTAGCGTTGGTGCTTCACCACCGGGTAGCGGCGGTGTTGAACGATGGTTTTCACCAGGTAGTGCCTGGAGTGGGGTAATGTCAGGTCGGGTCAGGTCGGGTCACAGGTGTCAGCACGACATCACAGCATTGACACTGACAGACTTCACTGATGATGTACTAGCAGCTGGCTACCCAAGTCAACGCTGTTGCCTGCCGAAGTTAATGTGTTGAGTTCCCAGTACTGTGTTTTTGCACTAACCCGTGTCAGTGTATCACTGTGCACCACATCGTGCCAATCCGTGTTGGATACTCACTGCTGATGACCATAACCTCCAGCGGCTTCGACCACCGCGGCAGCAGCGACAACAGCGACAAACAGCACCTGTCACACAGGATAGCGGATAAATACAACAGAAACGAACAGCACCTGTCACACAGGACAACAGGTCAATACAACAGACACGAACAGCAACTGTCACACCGGATTACACTTCAATACAACAGACACGAACAGCACCTGTCACACAGGACAACATGTCAATACAACAGACATGAACAGCACCTGTCACACCGGATTACACATCAATACAACAGACACGAACAGCACCTGTCACACCGGATTACACTTCAAAACAACAGACACGAACAGCACCTGTCACACAGGACAACATGTCAATACAACAGACATGAACATCACCTGTCACACCGGATTACACTTCAATATAACAGACACGAACATCACCTGTCACACCGGATTACACTTCAATACAACAGACACGAACAGCACCTGTCACATCGGATTACACTTCAAAACAACAGCTCCAATGGAACAGCAGCGACAGAGTTGACGTGCTATGTAACGACCAAACTATAATCGTAGGCATATAACTAATACGGAAACATCCAGGGGATAAAGGAATATTGATATGCGTTCAGGCCATTAAATAACCGTCTGCCAAATATACAATTGCAGAAAATCATCTGTACCTACTAAAATTGAAACATAAAACATCACAACATACCATCATGAATAAAATCCTACTTTTTAGTGAAGACATTCGTTAAAGTTTGTTACGAAAGACCCTGAATTCTGGATATTGTGTGCCTGCCGCTTACCAGCAGCTTCATGTTGGTTGGTGAGAGGAGAGGGATATACTGTGCCTCTGGACGGCCGGCGGGCTGCTTTTATAGCGGGCGGCCGGCCGGGACGGGCCTGCTGCCCTCGGCAGTGCAAGGTCAGACAAACGGCTGCCGACACTCCGCCGGCCGGGCGGAGTGTCGACCAGAGTTCGCCATGGGCCGGACTCGACAGCACACGAACCGAACACGAAGCAACAACAGACACGAACAGCACCTATCACAAAGGACAACAGGTCAATACAACAGACACGAACAAAACCTGTCACACAGGACAACAGGGCAATACTACAGACACGAACAGCACCTGTCACACAGAACAACAGGTCAATACAACAGCAACGAACGGCATCTGTCACACCGGATTACACTTCAAACCAACAGACACGAACAGCACCTGTCACACCGGATTATACGCCAATACAACAGACACGAACAGCACCTGTCGCACAGGGCAACAGGTCAATACAACAGACACGAACAGCACCTGTCACACCGGATTACACTCCAAAACAACAGACACGAACAACCCCTGTCACACAGGACAACATGTCAATAAAACAGACACGAACAGCACCTCTCACACCGGATTACACTTCAATACAACGACACGAACAGCATCTATCAGACCGGATTACACTTCAAAACTACAGACACGAACAGCACCTGTCACACAGGACAACAGGTCAATACAACAGACACGAACAGCATCTGTCACACCGGATTACACTTCAATACAACAGACACGACCAGCATCTGTCACACCGGATTACACGTCAAAACAACAGCAACGAACAGCACCTGTCACACCGGACAACAGGTCAATACAACAGACACGAACATCACCTGTCACACAGAACAACAGGTCAATATAACAGACACGAACAGCACCTGTCACACCGGATTACACTTCAAAACAATATACATGAACAGCACCTGTCACACAGGACAACATGTCAATACAACAGACACGAACAGCAACTCTCACACCGGATTACACTTCAATACGACACGAACAGCATCTATCACACCGGATTACACTTCAAAACTACAGACACGAACAGCACCTGTCACACAGGACAACAGGTCAATACAACAGACACGAACAGCATCTGCCACACCGGATTACACTTCAATACAACAGACACGACCAGCATCTGTCACACCTGATTATACGTCAAAACAACAGCAACGAACAGCACCTGTCACACCGGACAACAGGTCAATACAACAGACACGAACATCACCTGTCACACAGGACAACAGGTCAATATAACAGACACGAACAGCACCTGTCACACCGGATTACACTTCAAAACAATAGACATGAACAGCACCTGTCACACAGGACAACAAGTCAATACAACAGCAACGAACAGCACCTGTCACACCGGATTACACTTCAATACAACAGACACGAAAAGCACCTGTCACACAGGACAACATGCCATTACAACAGCAACGAACAGCACCTGTCACACAGGACAACAGGTCAATACAACAGACACGAACAGCACCTGTCACACAGGACAACAGGTCAATACAACAGCAACGAACGGCACCTGTCACACCGGATTACACTTCAAAACAATAGACATGAACAGCACCTGTCACACAGGACAACAAGTCAATACAACAGCAACGAACAGCACCTGTCACACCGGGTTACACTTCAATACAACAGAAACGAAAAGCACCTGTCACATCGGATTACACTTCAATACAACATACACGAAAAGCACCTGTAACACCGGATTACACTTCAATACAACAGACACGAACAGCACCTGTCGCATCGGATTACACTTCAATACAACAGACACGAACAGCATCTGTCATACCGGATTACACTTTAATACAACAGACACGAACAGCACCTGTCACACCGGATTATACTTCAATACAACAGACACGAACAGCACCTGTCACACAGGACAACATGCCATTACAACAGCAACGAACAGCACCTGTCACATCGGATTACACTTCAATACAACAGACACGAACAGCATCTGTCACACCGGATTACACTTCAATACAACAGACACGAACAGCACCTGTCACACCGGAATACACTTCAATACAACAGACACGAACAGCACCTGTCACACCGGATTACACTTCAAAACAACAGCTCCAGTGGAACAGCAGCGACTGAGTGGACGTGCTATGTAACGACCAAACTATAATCGTAGGCATATAACTAATACGGAAACATCTAGATTCTAGGGGATACAGGAATATTGATATGCCTAGAGGCTATTGAATAAACGTCTGCCAAATATACAATTACAAAAATAATCTGTACCTATAATGATGTAAACATAAAACATATCACAACATACCATCATGATTAAAATCTTTAAAATAGTGAAGACATTCGTTAAAGTTTGTTACGGAGACCCTGAATTCTGGATATTGTGTGCCTGCCGCTTACCAGCAGCTTCATGTTGGTTGGTGAGAGGAGAGGGATAACTGTGCCTCTGGACGGCCGGCGGGCTGCCTTTATAGCGGGCGGCCGGCCGGGACGGGCCTGCTGCCCTCGGCAGTGCAAGGTCAGACAAACGGCTGCCGCCCAAAGTACGCCATGGGCCGGGCCGGCCCTAAGGGCTATGTGCTGGGCCTGGGACGGGCCAGAGCCGGGCCTCAACTGTAAGCAAATCACTGGGCTGCAGGCGGTCCTGGGCCGGATCATTTTGAAGTAAGGCGCGCGTCTCACAAGCTCAGGTCAGAGCTCAACATTTTTTAACCAGCAGTTCACTTGGCTTCCATAGCAACACACAGGTGAGTGATATGGAGCTCAACATAATAAATATTGATTGAATAGTGTATCAACACTCAAATCAATGATAACAGTACTATCAGAGTTATATGCAATAGTAGTTAGTACCAGCCCTGCCAAATGTTTGACATTCCTGAGTGAAGACGGCACTGAAGTCATGGTCCAAGGCCTTCAACACATGAGCCAACGGGGAAATCAGTGTTTTGGGGATGGCCCCATGAAGATCCTACTGTGAAAATGTTGGCTTGCCTTACCTTTATGGATTGGTAGAGATGTGCTGATTCCAAAACTTGGTCAGTTTGGTCATATAGTCCCAGTCATCAAGTCTTGATCATACAGCCTTAGTACAGTCATACAGCTTCAGAATCAGTGACGTATGATCATCCTAACCTTTTGTTATAGTAACCTTGGTTAGTACTACAGAGTACAGAATAACGACACCTACACTCATAAAATCGCTACACACGACCCAGGTGTCAACTCCTGCCACAGGGGTTAATTTGGAAATTTACTCATGCATGGGGTGTCACTGTTGATGCTTCACCATCTACACCCATGTCAGACATCTGCGTGGTGTGTCAGTGCCGACCACCATCGCATTGTGTGTTCGTCACCGCTGCATGGGGTGTCGAGGTGTCGCAATACTCATGCGGGGGAGCCGATTGATGCCTCAGCCGGGCGTATTTCAGGAGTTCGTTCACCACTGGGAGAGGTGTGACGGTCGCCGCTGCGTGGGGTGAAGTGACGAGGGCGCGGCGTTGGCTGCGCGCGCACATAACCGCCGGCTGGCCGCGCCGCCGCGTTGGGTCAGTAGAGCAGTGCCTTGGGCGCGGCGGGTTGTGCATGGTGTGCGTGCGTCGACCGTTGTCAGTGTTTTTTGTTCTTCTTCTTCTAACCGCCACCCATTAATAGGTGACCAGGAGTGCCCCCACCCTCGATCCCAACGACGCACGACACCTTAAGTTAACACCATAGAGCATAAGAGAAAGTGTCGCGGCACTCCCAGCTAAGAAATGAAAACAAACATAAAAAAGCATATGAAGAGATGTAGTTTGGGTCAGTGTTTTTTGTTCTTCTTCTTCTAGAACGCCATGTGGTGATATAAAAGAAGGCGAAAAGTAGTTATTATTGAAAACAGCAAATGACTGCCCCCCCCCCACAAATACGTCCCAGGATATCATCATCACTCATCCTCATCCAGGGCAGGATGAGGATGGATTCATTCATTCTCATCCTCATCCAGGACAGGATGAGGATGGCTTCATTCACTGTGTTAGTAAAGGGGATATCAGTCATACAGGGCGGAGGACAAAGTCTGGTCAATTTGAAGCGTTTCTTGCTGGTGCCTCGTGGACCCCACTCAACTAAGCACAGCTTGTTGCCGTGTAGGGACCACGAAGCCAGCGCCATTGAATGGGTGAAAGCCAGCGCCATTGAATGGGTGGCCCTACCTATGACCTACTTATATGACACTCACGAAAAACCATGCATACCTATGTGATACTTTTTTTCTCACATATCTCACACATACATATACATACATGCACATACACATACACACACACACACACACACACACACACACACACACACACACACACACACACACACACACACACACACACACACACACACACACACACACACACACACACACACACACACACTCACACACACACACACACACACACACACACACACACACACACACACACACACACACACACACACACACACACACACACACACACACACACACACACACACACACACACACACACACACACACACACACACACACACACACACACACACACACACACACACACACACACACACACACACACACACACACACACACACACACACACACACACACACACACACACACACACACACACACACACACACACACCACACACACACACACACACACACACACACACACACACCTACATACACACACACACACACACACACACACACACACACACACACACACACACACACACACACACACACACACACACACACACACACACACACACACACACACACACACACACACACACACACACACACACACACACACACACACACACACACACACACACACACACACACACACACACACACACACACACACACACACACACACACACACACACACACACACACACACACACACACACACACACACACACACACACACACACACACACACACACACACACACACACACACACACACACACACACACACACACACACACACACACACACACACACACACACACACACACACACACACACACACACACACACACACACACACACACACACACACACACACACACATACACACACACACACACACACACACACACACACACACACACACACACACACACACACACACACACACACACACACACACACACACACACACACACACACACACACACACACACACACACACACACACACACACACACACACACACACACACACACACACACACACACACACACACACACACACACACACACACACACACACACACACACACACACACACACACAGCACACACACACACACACACACACACACACACACACACACACACACACACACACACACACACACACACACACACACACACACACACACACACACACACACACACACACACACACACACACACACACACACACACACACACACACACACACACACACACACACACACACACACACACACACACACACACACACACACACACACACACACACACACACACACACACACACACACACACACACACACACACACACACACACACACACCACACACACACACACACACACACACACACACACACACACACACACACACACACACACACACACACACACACACACACACACACACACACACACACACACACACACACACACACACACACACACACACACACACACACACACACACACACACACACACACACACACACACACACACACACACACACACACACACACACACACACACACACACACACACACACACACACACACACACACACACACACACACACACACCACACACACACACACACACACACACACACACACACACACACACACACAACACACACACACACACACACAACACACACACACACACACACACACACACACACACACACACACACACACACACACACACACACACACACACACACACACACACACACACACACACACACACACACACACACACACACACACACACACACACACACACACACACACACACACACACACACACACATATATACACATATGCATGTCATGGACATACACACAGCAGCAACTGAGCAACACAACGTTACCCATAACAACCAGATACAATAACCATTTAATTACAACCCACTACTCATAAAAACATTATGTGTTACTAATATTGTGAAGTGAAGTGATTTTTTTAGTTTTTTCATCACATACTTGGATTGTGGTACCTCGTTCGGGCCAATGCTTCTACATATAATATCATTCCATAGTTTGGGACCGAGGCATGTTATGGTGAAAGTCTATAATTCTTTGTTGAAAAAATACTTACCGGAAGCGGACCGGAACGCCAAAGTCGACGAAGGCCTTCCGCACCACCCAGATCAGCTGCGCTCTCCGCGTCTCCCCCCGCGGGAACGTGAAGACGATTGGCCATCCTGACAGACGATCAACGTAGACGAAGAACTGGCAGCCGCCGTGTGAGAACAGGTCCGCTGAGACGTCTTCGAAAACGCCGGACGGATGGGGTTCAGTCAGGAGAGTCTCCTTCACTTGGCTGGGACGAAGTTGTTGGCATGCCTCACAGGCCTCGACGATCAACTTGATGTCAGCGTCCAGGCCTGGCACCAGATGGACTGACGGGCTCGCCTCTTCATGCGCTCCATTCCTTGATGAGCCGAGTGGAGTCGACCCAGACTTTGTCGTCTGGCAGCAACAGGAATGAAGATGCGAGACCCCTTGAGGACCAGGCCATCCACCGCGGAGAATCAACAAACTTTACTACACGAAGCGTGGTCTTTGGAGAGTTTAGCGGACTTCAAAGGCCCTTTAGGGCCACCAGGGCCCTCTGAAAGATCCAGAGAGCCCCTTGGACGTTCAAAAGAGCCCTGTGCATGTCAGAGGGGCCCCTGGCAAGACCGAAAGGGCCCCTGAGCGGGTCAGAGGGCCCTCTGAACACGTCGAATTGGCCCCTAGCCAGCAAAGAGGGGCCCCTGGGCAGGTTGAGAGGCCCCTGAGATGTCGACAGGGCGACAAAGCGGCCAGCGCAGTCCTTTGCCAGGTCATAAGGGCCCCTGAGCAAGTTGGAGGGCCCCTGGACAGACCAGAGGGCCCCTGGACAGACCAGAGGGCCCCTGGGAAGATAAGAGGGCCACTGTGCAGGTCAGATGGTCCCTGACCAGACCGAAAGGGTCCCTAGGTAGGTCAGAAGGGCCCCTGAACATGCCGAATGAACCCCTAGCCAGCACGGAGGGGCCCCAGGGCAGGTCGGAGGGCCCTCGGAGCATGTCGCAAGGCGACAAAGCAGCCAGCGCAGTCCCTTGCTAGGTCGGAAGGGCCCCTTAGAAGGTTAAAGGGCCCCTGGAGAGACCAGAGGGCCCCTGGAAAGTTAAAAGGGCCCCTGCGCAGATCGGAGGGGCCCCTGATCAGACCGAAAGGACTCCTGGGCGGGTAAGAAGGGCCCCTGAACATGCCGAAGTGGCCCCTGCCCAGCACGGAGGGGCTACAGGGCAGGTCGGAGGGCCCCTTGAGCATGTCGGCAAGGGCGAAAAAGCAGCCAGCGCAGGCCGACCAGAAGAGTCGCTGGGCCGATCGGAGGGGCTCCTGGGCAAGCCAGAGGGGCCCCTGGCTAGACCGAAAGGGTTCCTGGGCCGGTCGTAAGGCTCTTTGAACATGCCGGAGCAGTTCCAAGCCAGACTGGAGGGGCCCCTGGGCAGGTCGAAGGGGCCCCTGAGCAGGGGCGGCGGATTGAGGGGGCAGGGTACCCAAAATTCCCCCCAGTCGAAAATCCTGGGGGCAAAGGGTAGTTTTGTCCCCCCCCCCAGATTTTAGCCTGCTCAATCTGGGTCAACATGACCCTTCCCCTCCCCAGGATTTCAATTTGAGGGGGGGGGGGGGATTTTGGGTACCCTGCGCCCCGTAATCCGCCACCCCTGCCCCTGAGCATGCCGGCAGAGCGACAAAGCAGCCAGTGCAGTCTCTGCCCAGGTCCGAAGGACCTCTGAACAGGCCGAATGGGCCCCTTGACACACAAGAGGGCTTCTTGGAAGGTCAGAGGAGTCTCTGGTGAGACCGGAAGGCTCAAAACACGTAGAGAACGCAGATGAAGATTAAATACAAAGAGGACTTACTCCACAATACAAATATTAAAAACGGAGCTTTCGCGTATATTGTAAAATCCTTCGTCATGGTGCTACAATATACCCGAAAGACCCGATTTATTTTTTCCTGTAGAGTAAGCCCTCTTTGTAATATATATATATATATATATATATATATATATATATATATATATATATATATATATATATATATATATATAT
>JAXIVJ010010741.1:45000-46062 GCA_036785665.1 Chirona hameri | reverse complement strand
GCATCTCCCGTCAACCGCGCTGGCGGCCTCCTACGTCGCGGCAGTGAGATGGGTTCCACTGCAGCTTCGCTGTTTTCCAACATCTCCAAGAACTGCCCGATCGTCTCGTCAGCTGTTTCGCGGAGTCTAGCTGCTGCGTCCTTCGTGAGCTTCACACAGTGGAGCAGGTCGGACACCGTGCATGTAGCACTTTGGAGTCGGCGACTCAGGCGGTCCAGAGGAGCCAGGATGGTGCGCGCCAGCTGGAGCGACACACGGATCGTGCCCTGCACCAGCTGCGAATGGAGTCCAGCTGCTCGGGTGGCTACGTGACTTCCTCCAGATGCCAGCTTATCTAGAGCTTGTAGTACTTCCCCATACTGCATCAGAACAGCGTCAACAGCCGACAGTCCTCCACCGTCCATCTGGTGGGGCAAAGCGGCCAGAGCTTCCGAGAACTTGCATTTGGTGTTCCTTCATTGCCTGCACATATGTCTTGAAATTTAGACGGAACTTGCTTGGACTCGCTGAACAGCTTTCCTACTTCATTCACGACCTGGAGAGCGTTGCGCACCACCTCGGAAGCATCACAGCTCTTCTTCGCGACAAGGTTTGCGCAGTGGGCTCCGCAGTGCACGAATAACGCCGCCGGCTGTTTTTGGCGCAGGATCGCCTGGGCCCCGTTGAACGCTCAGGACATGTTCGCCGCGCCATCGAATGCCATCCCTCTCAGGTGGCTGAGGGGGAGGCCCAGCCTGCATAGGGCGTCTTCAATCATTGCCGCCAAGTCTGCACCAGTCGTGGACCTGGGCTCGTAGAATCCTACGAACTCCTCATGCGCGTTAAGTTCGTCGTCTACGATGCGCAGACTGATGGACTCCTGTCTTTCCCACTGAGATCTTGTGTCTCATCAACGATGACAGAGAAGAACTTCGGATCTCCGTCAGGCTCTTGGTCCTTGCGTTTTCCTATCACATCTGCCATTATGTCTCTGATCACCTCGTGACTCAGCAGTTACAGGATTTCATTTCGCACATCATGGCTCGTGAACGCTTCCTTTCGCTTGATCCATCGTTGCAGCTC
>JAXIVJ010010741.1:0-35000 GCA_036785665.1 Chirona hameri | reverse complement strand
TGCTCCAAAAAGCACCGATCGAGCCGCCAGCCAAACGGTTCAATTCGACGGTGTTCAGTTGCATCACTCAAACAAAATCAAAATTCTTGGAGTGACAATCGACCAGCACCTCAATTTCGAAAGTAAAACAGGTAGCGTAGCACAAAGATGTAACTACACCATAGCAAGCATTAGAAAATTTAACTTTCCGAAAGAGATTTCCAAAAAATTGATACATGCCCTCGTCTTTCCGCTTGTAACTTACTGCCTCCCGGCTTGGGCTCCTAGCACTCAAACACAGCGGAAACGGATCCAAAAAGTTTTAAATTTTGCTGTACGAACAGCCACTGGCTTACGAAAGTATGACCACGTTTCTCGATCCAGGAGAGACCTAGGATGGATGTCATTTGACGAAATGATCGCGATGCGCGACGCGAAGCGCATTCACTGCATAATGTGGAACGATGAGAGCTCGCAACAAATCAAATCTCTGATCGAGACACGAGCACAGGTGTTGGAGAGGCAAACTCGCTCCACCGTGAACGAGTCTGTCCTACAGATTCCCAGATGCCGACTCCAGGCCACAAAGATGATGTTCCCCCACCGAGCCGTGACGACGTGGAATGGCCTGCCTCGTGACTTGCGAAGTGGTAGCATGACAGCGCTCAAGAAGGCGACAGCATGGCTTGGTGGCAATGAGAAATGCTTTATATCTTCTACTTAGTTTACCAGCATGCTGGTAAGAACAATCGTCAGTTAGAATTGTTAGAACTTAGCACCTGTCAGAACTTTACAGGCTGGTTAGTGCACATGTGAGGTGTCATTCCTTCTAGAAGTGGAACTATGTGAGGTGTGTGTACCAGCGGGTGTGGAAGAGCCATTTATGGAACACCTAAGAACAGCAATACAATACAATCATGGATGTGACTAATTCTGTCACGGCTAGGTCACTCACCTCTCTATGGCCTGCCGAAATATACTCTCTCTCTCTCCTCTCTAACCTGCCGAAATCTACCTAGCTCTATCTCAGCATGAATCTATATCTGATAGAAGTGGTAGACATTATTGTCTACCACTTCCATCAAATGCCGACGCTTCCATCTTCCACGGACGAAGAGGCGCCTCTCGTCCAAATTCCATCGTAGCCACGTCGTTGCGGTGCTTGTTGAAGTCCTTCCCCTTAGCGCATTTGACAATCGCGCATGCCTGACTTCTTCTTGCACCAAGAAGAGTTGGCAGGGAGAGATGTTCCGAGTTGATGTATGGGGCTAGCGCCGCGACTCGTGCTAACCCGTCCTATTTACCCTTGACTGGGATGACCTGCGTCGGTGGCAGCGGCCTGAGTAAGATGAAGTCAATGCGCGGGGAGGACCGTGCCGAAAGTTTGTTACACGTAAATCCTTCGACTTTAAATTCCGCCTGTCAGCAAATATTGCGCGATCGGATATGGTCCATGCAAACCGCTCTGCTTAGCGAAGGGCGCCGACACCATGGTATCGGCGCGAAACGCATTCAAACGTAAGGTTTGAACCAAATACAAATATGCGCTCAGCTTTAGCTGACAGCACGAGGCTAGACCGTTCACCGTAAGTCCAGGAGCTTCCCGTCTCGGCATACAACTTTTTCTAGCGGGAAAGTCATTTAGGGCAGCCCCTGCCTCGTCCGGAGTGTTAAACTCATTTACCTCAATTGAAGGAATAGCATCACAGAAACTATTTTTCTTCTTGTCTCCCATCAGTGACGCTCAGTGGCGTGCGTATAAATTCACAAAGGGTCGGCTTCAGGGCCATCACTCGGTCTGAGGGGCGCTAGGTCTGAGGGAGGTTGTGTCTTTGTCAGCCTGATAAGACCCTTTGTCAGCCTGTGAGCTGACAAAGGGTCCTGATTGTTCCGTTCCTGTTCTGTTCCGTCTGAGGGGCTTTTGGTTGGCGTGAGGGGCCCACGGTCGGGTTGAGGGGATCCTCCGGCGCCCCGAATTTGGGATCTTTGTCGGCCTGATGGGCCCACAGTCAACCTGAGCGGTCCTCGGTCGGCTTGAGAGGACCTCGATCGGCCTGAAAGAGAACTCGGTCGGCGTGAGCGGGCCCCCCTGTCGACCTGAGGGGCCCTCGTGCGGCATGAGGGGCCCTTATATGATTTATAGGCCTGATAGAACCCTTGTTATGTCTGAGCGGGTCCCAGGCTGGTCTGATAGGGCGATTGTCGAGGCCTGAGAGAGCCTCGCACCTCCGGCGGTCACTGACCGGAGGGGCGCAGTCACTGGCCGGAAGGGTGCCGCCATTGGCTCTAGAGGGGCACCGTCATTGGCCGAAGGGGCACTGTAACTGGCCGATGGGGCGTCGTCACTGGCCGCAAGAGTGCCGTCACTGGCCGGAGGAGTGCCATTACTGGCCAGATAGGCGCCGTCACTAGCCGAAGTGGCGCTGTCACTGGCTAGAGGGGCGCCGTCATTAGCCGGAGGGGCGCCGTCACTGGCCAGATGGGCGCCGTCATTAAATGGAGGGGCGCTGTCACTGAACAGCGTGGTGCTGTCATTGGCTGGAGGGGCGAAGTCACCGGCCGGAGGGTCTCCGTCATTTGCCGGTGGGGTGCCGTCACTGGCCGGAGGGGCGCCGTCATTGGCTGGAGGGGCGCCGTCATTGGCTGGAGGGTTGCAGTCACTGGCCAGAGGGGCGCCGTCATTTGCCGGTGGGGCGCCGTCACTGGCCGGAGAGGGGCCGTCACTGGTCAGAGGGGCGCCGTCACTAGCCAGAGGGGCGACGTCACTAGCCAGAGGGGCGCCGTCACTAGCCAGAGGGACGCCATCACTGGCCAGAGGGGCGCCGTCATTAGCCGGAGGGGCGCCGTCTATGACAGGGGGTTCCGTCACTGGCCGCAAAAGCACCGTCACTGGCCGGAGGGGCGTCCTCACTGGCCGGATGGGCGCCGTCACCTGGCCATAGGGCGGCACATGGCTAGGTAGCGGCATCTGATCTGAGGGCGGTGCCCCGCCAGAACGCGGTACGTGACCTGAGGACGGGACCTGGCCTCAGGGCGGCACCTGGCTTGAGAGCGGCACCTGGCTTGAAGGTGACACCTGACCAGGGGGCGGCATCTGGCTTGAGGGCGGAACATGACCAGAGGGCGGCACATGACTTGAGGGCAGCACACGACCTGAGGGCGGCACATGACCTGAAGGCGGCACCTGACCAGGGTCGGCACCTAGCCTGAGGGCCGCTCCTGATCTGAGTGCAGCAAATAGCAGATATCAAACCCCGTGAGCATGTTTATTTCCGCGACTTCGGCGCGGAAATTGATCTGCTTACGAGGCCCTGCGCGCCTTCGGCGCAGATGGGGGCGCGAGGGAGGGGGGGGGGGGGGGGGGGGGCCCACGCCGCCCCCCCTGTATCCGTCCCTGCCTAGTTGACCTCTAAAAAGGTTAATCGAGGTCACAATCTCAGTGGAAACCACAACTGTCACCTGTAAACACCTGTGCATATGCTCCTGAACAACAAACATTCAAAAATTGCAGAAGTTACAAGCATCGATACTGCGGGACGCCAGTTGTGCCTGACATGACCTTGAGAAACAGGTCATAGGTCACGGGTCATGTGGGTTAGAAATTAACATTTTCAGAGTATGTGGGATTCTTTTCTCTTCAAAAGTAGGGTACTGAAAGTTGCATTGAAATCGGTTGGAAACTACGCGAGTTATTCCAGACAAACCGAGGGGTGGCATCCACACCCCCTACCCGGGCGAGGGTTAAGAGAAGGTGATGGCGTTCATCAAATAAACTTCAAAACATCGTTTTGGAAGGACTGACTACTATAAGGTAGTGGAGCAGCGCCACCTACACGACGGACGGCGATACATCGAGGCAAGTGATGGCGCCATCTATATGGCAGAGGCACTAACACAGATCACCAGGGGTGGGATCCTATTCAGTTGGGGGGGGGGGGGGGGGGGGGCTTCAGCCCCCCTCCAACTGAAGATGTTTCGGTCAAATATTTTTAATAGGGTGTCCCCAAAAAACTTGTTGTCCGTGCAAGCTGCCCATCTAAAACGGGGTGCTCCTTTACACAAAGAATATGTTGACCAAATTTGTTCCCCCTTCTTTGAGTTTTGCCCCCCCTCCCCCTCCCCCGGGGCTCCATAAGTCAGTGACCCCTAACCAAAAGTAAAAAAAATCAAAGTCTTCGTGCAGATCTCCGCGTGTGCTCATTTGAAAGCTCTTGTTGAGTAGAATACACTTTAATTCAGTCGAAACGCTCTAAATTCAAGAAGTTTTCGTTTTACGAGTCATAAACAGCTACCAAAACCAAGCCTTCAATAGAGCTCAATTGAAGGCTTGGTTTTGGTAGCTGTTTTTTTTCTTTAACTTAGACCGGTTGCCACCGGCGGTTTATTCTCAACACATACTGATAACACATATGGATAACACACAGTACAGAATAGTTACAGAGAATATTACAGGCCGACCAATGTACAAGACACTAGAAACATAAGTTTGCGGGGGACACACTTGTCATACGAATCATTATGCATTTACATCGCTGCCCCCAGACGTCTCTTACGGCCGCGACTAGGGTCAATATCTGCGCTGCCACAGAAAGAACTATCCCAGAGGCTCCAATGTTGTTCTACACATTTTGTGTGTGTGTGTGTGTGTGTGTGTGTGTGTGTGTGTGTGTGTGTGTGTGTTGTGTGTGTGTGTGTGTCCCGTTCTGGCTACGTGCTGCTTCATTTTGCTGCTCTCCCAAACTGCTTAACTCCGGTTTTGTGTAAAAATTGAAGAATTATTTCATTTCAGCTACATTAATTTTACCCTGTGCCGGCTTTGTTCTATAAATGTAAGGCAGGCTGCACGCAGGTATTTTTTTGCTGCGCAGGTATTTTCCTAACATAATTACCCGTTGTATAGCATTTTTGTTTTCGATCGCAAGTGGATAGTTATTATCTTTGCCCATCATGATGCTGGGCTTGTTTAGCCTGGCATTACACTCTAACCTATTTCTGATCAAGTATTCTATGTTTCTCCAAATGCATTGTACTTCCTCAGTCAACAAACAAATGCCTTTGGGTCTCTCTGTTATTTTGGCAGAATGTGTACAGCGGGCTCTATCTGTACATTTTGACACAAACGTATTTGTAGTCAAGATTCTATGCATAATCCTATCTTGGAACCATAATAACGTTGTATTTTTCGTGCACTCCAGAAATATTTTATACAATTCACCCCACTTCAATTCACATTGAAGGTCATGACTCCATTTACCTTGTGATTTCAACGGGGACCTTGCTTTCCCGTACCTAACGTCAACCAAATTTCTATAATACATCCCACAGCCTGTTTTACGCTCCAAAGCTGTTGCCAAAGCTGGCTGCATATTTGGACCGATCATGCGGGGGGGGGGGGGGGATAACACCAGAATAGACAGACCTGATCGCTCTTATTACCCCCATGTGCTCAAACTGTGGTATTCGTATTTCGTATGTATCTATCAACTCATCACAAGTCATTAACTGTCCCTCATTTGACCAAAAATCGCCCACATAAGTGCAGCCTGCCTTACATAAACGTTTATTCAAAACTACTTCTCGACCTCTCTTAAAGGAAATAGTTCACCTTCGGAATTTTTTTTCAGAACACGATTTTATTATATTTTTTAATACAGTTTCTTTTTTTCTTTTCAAAAATGGTCCTACATCGCGCCAATTCAGGACAGAAGGTCGTACATTATTAATGCTATGGTGTGCGTTATTGGTCTGCGCATGCTCAGACCAGTGCTGGCACTCTCAGGCGGTACGGTATATCATATATGCGCCGCATTCCTTCGCCAAAAAGTCAAATATCTTCGGCTGAAGAGTCTTTTCAGCCAAGAAAAGTTGCAGATAAGGATTTCTCAACACGGGCTACAAAACTGCTATTTCAGTTCGAAATCCCATGTTGAAGGTGAACTATTTCCTTTAAAGGAAAGAGTTCACATTCGGAAAATTTATCAGAACACGATTTTATTATATTTTTGAATACAGTTTCTTTTTTTATTTTCAAAAATGGTCCTACATCGCGCCAATTCAGGACAGAAGGTCGTAAATAATTAATTGTATGGTGTGCGTTATTGGTCTGCGCATGCTCCATGCAGTGCTGGCACTTTCAGACGGTACGGTATATCATATATGCGCCGAATTCCTTCGCCAAAAAGTCAAATATCTTCGGCTTCGGAGAAAAAAATCAGAACACGATTTTATTATATTTTTAATACAGTTTCTTTTTTTTTCCTTTTAAAAATGGTCCTACATCGCGCCAATTCAGGACAGAAGGCTGTAAATTATTAATTGTATCGTGTGCGTTATTGGTCTGCGTAGCTCCATGCAGTGCTGGCACAATTCAGACGCTACGGTATATCACATATGCGCCGCATTTCTTCGCCAAAAAGAAAAAGTAAAATATCTTCGGCTGGAGAGTCTTTTCAGTCAAGAAAACAGTCAAGATAAGGATTTCTCAACACGGGCTACAAAACTGCTATCTCAGTTTAAAACTAATCTTGAAGTTGGACTATTTCACACACACACACATGAGGACAAACACAATGGCTGTACAGTGACATTTCCAGGGGAGACATCAAAACACCTTTTGAACGAATCCCATGTGCAGATAACTTCTCTCCAGAATGGATTCATCGCAGTGATTGCTATTTTTGAAGAGCTCATGTCTCCACATGAGAGCATCAGGTCGCTATTTAGTATTATATTTTCAGCCAAATACTTATGCGTCTTCAGAACGGATATACCTTTTCATCCAATACATTTTTAGAGAATCGTTAAATGTCCTTATGCAATGTCATTACAATTGGTGAAGTAGTTTGGGAGATAATGACGTTTAAGTGACGTCAGGTCATGCCATTTTAGGTGAAAAGGATAAATGTTTGAAAAACCGTAGAAAATCGAGTTGTAAAAGCACATTGCAAATAAAAAACGTCAAATGAAAGAAACTGGCATTCCCTTCAAAATGTCCATCTCGGATTTTCATTTTTTTTTTAGTTTGACCACCCCTTCCAATTTTTTTTTATTTGTTTAGGAAAAATTCCATAAAATCTAAATTTACAAAGATATTAAAAAAAGGAATGTATATTGATAACGAAGTATGAACGATACCCACACCAAATTGCAAAGTAAAATATTTACTTATGACGGACTTATGGCTCCCAAGTATGATAACTCATGACGTTTGTTTTTAATTACATTTTATGGCTTTCAATTACCAGATACAGGCAGATCAATGCCACCACTGTATTTATTAGACAAAACTGGCCTAGAAACATGACTTTTGTATTTATATTAATAAATTTAAAATGTTGACCTCATGCTACTTGACCTTGACTTGAACTTCACCCAACGGCCATTATATGGGGTCAGGGTGTGAAAATGGCTACTGCTATCAAATTATACGTGTAAAATAACCCATAAAACATGTGTTGCATGACTTTCGTAGACTTTTTGCCAATAGTGATATTTTCTGACCTGCCCTTTTATGCTCTGCTCTGTTAATATGCTCATTAATATGCTCTATTAATATGCTCTGCTTACAACTTCAATTTCCCTTATGCGGAAGGTGTATTATGACTCTAAGAGCTCTTTGTGTCATAATAGTCGCAATATAAGGCTTAAACCCTCGCCCTATGGGAGCTTTTTTCACCTTAGCCCTACGGGGGGGGAGGCTGACAGGCCCCCTGTTAACTTCCAAACCCAGCAACTTAGAGCAATGCGGTAAGAACCAGCATGTTGCCTGTCATGAGAGGAATCTAACAGTATGCGATTTTTAGGTTTCAGGTCAACGGGTGACCTTCCAGGTCAAGTGAATGACCTCGGATTTACCACGTCCAGAACAGCGATTTTGCTCTTCAGAAAACCTAAAAATTAGAAATTGATAAATGTAAATAAAAAGGCATGTTCCTAGACTAGTTTTGGCTCAGAAATACAGAAAAGGTAACTATTTGTTCGTATCTTGTCAACAAAAGTAAAACAAGTTTTTTAAAATGACGTCATCAGTTTCTTACACCTAGAGAGCCATCACTCAGTCAACAATGAAGATATTGTTTTGAAATTTGGTATGGGTATTGTCCAAACTCAGTTGCCTCACATATATTCCGGTTTTTCTAACATCTTTGAAAATTTCGATTTTGTGGGCAGATTTTTCTAAAAAAAAAAAGTTTTATTTTATTTTAGGGGTCAAAAACCCAATTTTTTTTCAAATCCGAGATTTCCAGTTTAAATAAAATGTCATTTTGTATGTTTGGTGAATTGTGTTTGTAATTTCCTTTGAAAATCTGTTTTCTACCATTTTTCAAATATTTATCGTTTTTCCACCAACATGACGTCATCAAAACATTATTATCTACCAAACTACTGAACCAATTTCAAATGAATTTTTACAGCTTACGTATAATTGTTGTAAACTCAGCTACCAAAAATTTCAGAAAGATGCGCTGCATGTGTAAAAAGTTATTTAAGAAAAATCTCAGGAGGGGGGGGCTGTCAGGCCCCCGTAGGGCGAGGGTTAAATGGAAAGTATAGCAAATCAACCCAAATACCTCGATTTTGAGATTTTACCTGACTATGACCTGACACGTCATCTTAGTTTGCACATTTCACGTATGCTTTACATTACATTGAAAGCTTTCGATTGCCCCCTTGCGCGTCTCGCTGCGGTTATTGGTTCGGAAGATAACGAGTGAGCAGCATATCCCCCCCCAGCGTTCGGCTGTATACCCCAGCGAGGCGCGGGACCCTTTTGAAAGTCTGGTGGCATGATCGAAAGATCCAACTGCGGATCTACGTGTACGTAGGTTCACATGATTCACATGATTCTCTTCTTTTTTCTTCTCCGGGCTGACTACATGTAGCCCGGAAAAGCAAAAAATATATTGTCGCAACATCGGGAAACTAAGTTGCAAACGTGGATAAACAAGGAGCAAATTTGTGTGTTACGACAGTTGAGTCGTTCTTATTGGGTCACGCCAATCCAAGGGAATTGTAAAACGTTTTCAGCGTCGGTCACCGATTTTTATGACATCTGGTCTCAAGGTCGAATCGAACCTCTTGTTTCCCAAAATCAGGTCCATTTTGACTTTACAGGTCTCCTGCAAGGTCAAATTCAATGTCAAAGGACGGGGGATGCTGTAGCGCCCAAAGTTTGCGTCCGATTGCAACAAAATGGTCTCAAACGATGCCCCGTGCCCATTTCCAGGATGACAAGCATTCTTAGAGTTGTTCCCCGTGACCTTCAAGGTCAAAGGACGGGGAACGCTGAAACGTCCAACTTTGGGCGCTAACTTGAAGGTCACGGGGCACAACTCTAAGAATGCTTGTCATTCTGGAAATGGGCACGGGGAATCGTAACAATTAAACAAATGTGCGTTTTTCCTCTAATTTCCATATTTTCCGCCAGTATGCGTGCGTGTTTTCGAATTACCCCCAAAGGGGAGGGGTAACGGGCGGATACCTCAGCTACCATTGCAGCTAGAGATCCAATTTTTGGTATACACATTGTCAGGGTGACTAGCAACACCACGCAGCCATCCGTCGTGGTCCAAATCGGATCGAAAGGTGAAGACTCGGCCCAAATCGGTCCCATAGGTTCGGAGCATGACGTCGGCAACGATTTTCGTCTGTTTTAGTCCAATTTGGTCCACATCGATTAAACCAAAGGGAATACACCTCAAAACTACGCCGTTTTGGACCTCATCGGATCGAATGGTGAAGACCCCACTGAAATTTGGAGGTTGCCGCCGGGTGGCGCGCTAGACGGGCGACCCCCGGCCGCTCCGCACTGTTTTCGGTTTTACTCGGGGAATTAGACACCCGGCTTCGTGAAATTTAGTGTCTAGTGTTCGTTATCTTCGTGTTCATCTGCGTGCTACACCGCAAAGACTGTGAGTTGCGTCTTCGACTTATTATCTACCTTAGAAGATTTGCGATTTTGAAACCTGTGTGAAAAACCAAGCCAGAAGACAGAAACCTGGGAAGTGTCTGTGTCAGCAAAAGTGTGTGAACGCTTCAAGTTTTCAGTCAAATAGGTGTCTTTTTGCTCTATGGTGCGGCAGTGATATTACGTGCTTGAATATTGCATTTCTTCAAGAGTCCTGCGTCTATTTTCTAGAACTACTTCTTTTCCAACGTATACTAACGCGGCAGTGCAGATGAACACCACTAGCCTGGCCGTCGCCATGGCAACCCCCCTTGACCAGGGGATACCCGCCGCAGTGCCGCCCGGCTAAAGTCAACAAATGCCAGGCGGCCAAACGGTCACCGGGGCACGTTCCCGGCGGCCGGCGCGGCGGGGAGCCCGGGGCGGGTGGCGGGCCCGCCGAGCGAGGGAGAGAGGGAGCAGCGACCAGCCGACTGCTCCCGGCACTGGGGACCCCGATGGGCCCTGTCGTGTAGTGTGCCAACAACCATCCGTCACCACGACAGGGTCAGTGACGCAAGACAGAGACGACCCGTTGACGCCTGCTACTCCGTCAGACCAAGCGGCGGCAGCGGCGGCGGCCGCCGGCCCATCCGACGCGGCTACCAGCGAGCGGCCGGGGCCGGCGCTCGCTGCAACCAACCGACACACCGGCCAGACCCAGCAAGCAGCGAGTCGGCCCACATCTCACACCGAGACCACGAGGCCTGCTCACACTCTCGCGATCGGCCATGCGAATGTCCGGTCGCTGATCCCGAAAATGGACTGCGTTAGTCTGACAGTGCTTGATCACGACCTTGACGTGATGTGTATCACAGAGACGTGGCTGACAGATCGTGTCACGGACAGGATATTAGTGTTTCCCGGTTACAGGCTGGTGCGCAGGGACCGGCCGACCCGGCGGTGCCAGAATCGTGCTGTGACAGCGAGCCGTGGTGGTGGTGTCGCGATATTGTACCGGGAACGCCTGAACTGCGCCGTCCTACCCATCTCCAGCGCCAGTGAAGCCTGCGAGTCGCTGTGGGTGTCGGTGAGCGGCGGTGGGCGGCGCTCGGCCACCGTTGGCGTTGTCTACCGTCCCCCGTCTCAGCCGATATTAGGAGGCCTCGACGAGATACACGACCAACTTCGCGCAGCTGTCGCCACTGGTAGACCCGTCTTTTGTCTTGGTGATTTTAACATCGACCTTCTGCGTCCTCAAACTCCCACTGTGCGCCGCTATATTTCAATTTTAAATGATTTGAACCTTTGTCAACTTGTTGTCACTCCCACCCATCTGGAACCGACCGCCACACTCCTTGACCATATAATCACCAGTATGCCGGATCTGGAGAGCGCCGTCTCGGTGCCACCGGTACCGATTGCAGACCACCTCACCACCATTCTTCGCGCGCCCTTCAGGCGTCAGCACTCGCGTGCTACGCCTTTCCGAGCTCGCCTCTGGCGCAAAGTAAATTGGGACGCGCTCAGTTTACATCTGCTGCTGTCAGACTGGGACCCGTTATACCGGGCCGCTGACATCGAGGGGAAGTTGGAGGTGTTCATGCGTGTATGGTCGTCTGCCATCGATGTGCACTGTCCCCTGAAAACTGTGACCCCACGTCGCCCACGCTGCCCGTGGTTGGAGGGTAACCACGAGCTGCGCAGTGTAATGCGTGAGCGCGACCGGGCCTACCGGGAATGGCACAGGTACGGTACGGAGACCGCCCTTATCGAGTATCGGCGGCTCCGAAACCGGGTTAAGAGTTGCTGTGCCCAGGCGAAACGCGACTTTCTGTGCGCGACCATGCTGTCTGATCGTGCGAGTTTCTGGCGCGGGATCCGTGAGTTCGCCCTTCGACCCACGAGAGGAGGCGGCGGCGCCGAGGATATGCCGATGGACCGAGCTGACGACTTCAATCGCCATTTCGCCTCAGTCGGGCCTAAGATAGCTGCCGAGCTGGCAGCCGGCTGCCACAGCGTGCCACCTCTCCCTCCGAGACCACCGTGCGTCACCACAGCCCAGCTAGTCTTAGAACCGGTGACCTTACCCATGCTCTCTAGTGCCTTGAAAGAACTGTCCTCTTCTAGGGCTGTTGGACTCGATGGTGTGCCGCTACTTGCATTGGAAAACTGTTTCGCTGTCTTAGGGCCTCACTTGCTTCATCTCGTCAACACTTCTGTCATCACTTGCGTCTTCCCAAGTGACTGGAAAATTGCCTCAGTTCTCCCTCTTCTTAAATCTGGGCCTCGCGATGCTCCTGGCAATTTTAGGCCGATATCGATTTTATCAGTGTTGTCAAAATTATGCGAGAAGGTTGTATGTACGCAGTTGTCGGCGCATCTCGTTTCCCACAGCCTGTTGGCGCCTTCACAATACGCGTACAGGCCGTGCCACTCTACGGAGGATGCCGTGGTCGACGCTGTGGAATGGATGACGCGCCGGATCGACGCGGGACATGTCGTCGCCGTCACCTCCGTCGACCTTAGTAGAGCCTTTGACAGCGTTGACCACGGTGTCCTCCTGACCAAGCTACAGTGGTACGGCATCGATCCCCGATGGTTCCGGAGTTACCTCGATGGTCGGCTGCAGGTGGTGAGAGGCGGATCACTATCCCTTCCTTTATCCCACGGCGTCCCTCAGGGGTCCCTCGTGGGCCCACTCCTCTTCAGCATCTTCACGAACGACCTTGCATCGTACCTTCCTCACGGGCGTCTGGTGTCCTACGCAGACGACACCCAGCTCCTCGACTCTGCCCTCCCAGCACACCTATCCCTACTAAAATCCCGCCAGGAAGATACCATCATTGCGGTCCAATCCTACTTCACTGCCAACTCCTTAAAGATGAACCCCACCAAGACCACGCTCCTCCTTGTCGGTACTCCTCAAGCCCTTAAAAAGACTCCATCCTTTCAGCTCAACATCTCAAACCACACACTCAATCCCTTGCCGTCCGTGAAGATGCTGGGGGTCACCATGGACCGTAACTTGTCCTGGGAGGAGCACATTTCCAATTTAGTCAAAAAGTGCAACTCCATCCTGTTCTGTCTGTATAAAATTCGTCACCACCTCACACCCGAGACCCGCCAACTCCTAATCCAGACACACGTGTTCCCCCACATACTGTACTGCCTCTCCGTCTGGGGCGGGGCCGCTGACTGCCACCTCAGCCGGGTACAAAAGGTGATAAATTTCGCGGCAAGGATCGTCTCGGGTGCGCGGGGTCGTGATCATATCTCACCGATCGTGGAGTCGCTAGGCTGGCGTGGTATACGCGACCTCGTTGCGCGCCGCGACTGTATCGGCGTCTACAGAGCCTTAAACGATCCCCGCGCCCCGGCAGCGGTCCGATCGCTATTCATCCCTCGCACCGCTGTGAGTGAGCGCCTCACGCGGGCCGCGGTGGCTGGTGCTCTAGAACTGCCCGCTTTCCGGCTATCCATGTCGCGCAGGGCTTTTTCCTATAGGGCGGCCTCGTCTTGGAACCACCTGACGCCGGCCGTTATGGCCTCCCGGAGCCTCGCCGTGCTAAAATCCCAACTCGAAAATTGTGACGGCGGTGTGTGAAAGCTTGAATTCGTTCGTTTTATTAACATAGTTACCACGATTTCTTGTGTGTGTGCGATGCGTGTTTTAAATTGTCTGTCGTGTTTTTCGTTTGTATCGCCCAACTTGTATCCTTTTCACTCGAATCGAACATTAAGCCATTTATATGGAATGATTCGCAAATACATGAACAAATCGGTCCCATAGGTTCGGAGCATGACGTGGTCGGCAACGATTTGTTTAGTGGTTTTGGTAACAAATTGGAAGTTTCGTCCACTTAGATTAGACCAAAGTAGATCAAACTCAAAACTGTACCGTTTTGGACCACGACGGATCGAATGGTGAAGACCCCGCCAAAATTGGTCCCATAGTGTTGGAATATGACGTAGGCAACGATTGTTGGCGGTTTTGGTCCCATTTGGTCCACTTAGATTAAGACCAAAGTGGATAAAACTCAAAATGGCACTGTTGTGGACCACGCTGGATCGAATGGCGAGGACCCCACCCAAATCGGTCACATAGGTTCGCAGATATTCGCCCGTTATCCCTCCCTCTTGGGCGGTAATTCGAAAACACACACGTATATCGACGGCAAATACGGAAATTAGAGGAAAAACGCACCTTTTTGTATTTGTAGCGTTATTAACTCGCGCACTGCAGGGGCTTTGCGCCGAACACGAACTGCAGCAGGGGGTTGATTTCCGCCCCCCCCCCCGTGAGATCTCGAAAACTACGCTACGTAGCGACAGCGGAAAACGTCATTTCTTAGCTTGATACAAGTTCTATGGAAAGTATTTCAGTATTGTTTTAGAGTCAGGTCAAAATTGAGGTCACCAGAGGTCATCAAAGGTCAAATGTTCCAGTTTTTCCTGTTTTAGGACGTCGCTTCAGAAATTCCCATATATGTCGAAAACTATGCTTATAGTTAGAAACAAACGGAAAAAAGCAAACGCCAGCCAATGAAATTTTCAATCGACAAGGTGTCCTCAAAATTGATCTCAGGTCTTTGAATGTGCGACTCTAAGATTTTATGAGCATGTTAAGGAGGTCATGTTATTGCTATGTATATACCAGTATGTTATTTTTTTCAAAATCGGAATAGTCCGCTGTATGACTTGTAACCTATCTGATCTGCTCTATATCCTTTGATTTTGAATGTGCGACTCTAAGATTGTATGAGCGTGATAAGCAGGTCATTGTCTGCCCTTGTAGCTCAGTGGGAGAGCGCTGGACTTCTGACCTATCCCGGTGTGGCAGCCCGGGTTCGAGTCGCTTCGGCGCTCGCTGTTTGCTCCCGACTGGGATGGCCTGCAGCCGGTGGCAGCGGTCGCACTCAAGGTCAGGTGACGTCAGTGAGCGGGGTGGACCGTGTCCAGGTATGTCGGGCACGTAAAACTTTCGTCTCTAAATTCTGCCGGCCAACAGGAATTGCGCGATCGGGTGGTGAGGTTAGGACCTGCGCAACAAGCTCTGCTTAGCGTGGGTCCTGACCTCGGAAATCCATCCATACAAAACATTCGGACTAAATTATAAAAAAAAAAAAAAATGTTCTACCAATGTGTCAATTCTGATGCAAACCAGTCTGCTGTTTTACTTTATACCTATCTAACCTGCTCTAAATCATTTGGTTTTGAATGTGCGACTCTAATAGTTTATGAGCGTAATAAGGAGGTCATGATCTACCAGTGCGCCAATTTGCATGCAAATCCGAATAGTCCGCGAATGTGTTGCCGAATGTGAATGCGAGCCAATTTCCATGCAAATCCGAATAGTCCACTGATTGACCTTAAAGCTAGCACCTGCTCTAAATCCTTTGATTTTGAATGTGCGACTCTAAGATTGTATGTGCGTAATAAGGGGGTAATGCTCCACCTGTGTGCAAAAACACTTTTTACACGATCACTCGACTATTTATAAGAACAAGGGCATTGTCACGCGAGTTTAAACGGCGGCGCGCAGCGCCGCGAAAATTGGCACAGTTGTTTGAGCATCAATTACCCACACGGTGTAAATTTTTAGACCTCGGGTCATCTCAGGTCAGGTCACCAGGTCACGTCAAGTGACCCCATCTCCAAAAAGTTTGCGGTCGTGCCACAGCCAAAGTGATTGACCAAACGGTTTGAAACTCATAGGATGTCATCAAGTGATAAGTACCTACAATTCATATATCTCTCATTTTTGTTATATCGGTGACCTAAGGTCAGGTCGATTTCGTGACCTCCCCATTATAAGTCAATGGAGACAAATGAAAACACGTATAACTCCATAGGAAATGGCTAAATTTGACCAATTTTCACCAGATCCACTCTTGTGCCAAATGCAAAGCTCTATGTCACATTTCTGTTCTTTGCCTCTGTCCTCTACGAGGTCAACTCGTGACCCCCAAGTATCTTTTTTCTTCAATAACTCGTAACCAAATCAAGGTAGTGTAATGGGGTTTTCACATTTGTATTCGGCTTGTCAAGACGAATCAATTGATGTAAGGTTTGACCTTGACCTGACCTTGACCTGACCTCAGGGCAGGACAATTTGTGGATATGACCTAGCTAGGTCACCCAATATATAATTCGTCGATGCGTCTCGATGAGACAAACACAATGTTGAAATACGTTTAACTCTATCGTGCTTCTGTCAAAAATTGGCAATTTTTAGAATGTTTCAAATTCAATGGCTTCTGCTGACCTAACTGTTGACCTTAGATTAATGATAATGGAACCTTAGCGACAGCAAATTAAATGATCTTTCGAACGCTTTTTCCGTGCGTCGCTAGCTCTTTTAGTTATCGAGATATAGACGGTTTTATCAAGGATACTCATATAGCCGACATTTTACCTTTATTGACCTCTGACCTCAATATTGACTTGACCTAAAAATGACCCAAGTACTTTCGATAGAGCTTGTCTCGAGCTATCTAACAACATTTTCCGTTTGTCTCTAAGTTGCGTGTTTTTAGATCTTAGGGGGCGGAAATCACCCCCCCCCCCGGCAGTTCGTGGTTGGCGGGAACCCGGGGCAGTGCGCGTGTTAATGGACTTTAATTCGGCAACAGTTAACTAACAAACAAAATAACTAACTAACTTATATATACGTAGATAAGCCTTTTTCTCTGAAAAATGAGCGTGCTCTAAATGCATTGGTTTGCCAGCATGCTTGAGTACGACCGTATAACGATACATTCATAAAAATGTACCCGAAACATTGACCATAACACCGTAAAACACGGCATAGCATAACTGGGTTGAAGCCAAGTGTGGTACCTACTCGTACCAAATGTATGATAAATGTATGATTTTGCCATGATCAACTTGGTCATTGGTGCGGAACCAGCTACCTCAGGTTCGGGAGTCAGTCAAGCCTGCCGGTTCTGGATTCAGGCACGGTGAAAGCTCCAGTTCCGCGTCTCCGACTTTGTGTGACCTTAGTAGGTAGGTACCAGTGTCGCTCTTTCTTTATGTTTACCATCTATCTCTATTTTTTATTGTTGGGCAACCCATTTCCTTATATGACATTGATACCCATTTCCTTAAATATGACATACTTTTGCCAATACTTTTGCATAATACTTTACTGCCAATACTTTTTACTTTTGCATTGGGTATGGAAAGGAGTGGCATACGTTGCTTCTCTTCAGTCTTAATTTTTGCCGTAGTATTGCCAAAAAGTTCGCCCCCCCCAACTTCAAAGTAGTTCCCACGCCCCTGACCCTGTCTATCATCTGGGACCACTTTAGACACGTTCCGGCAATAAATTCGAGACGTTATGCGGTACCCCGTCCTTTGACCTCGAATTTGACCTCCAAAGTCAAGGGTCACAGGTCAGGTCACGGTGACGGACGATAGATATAGACCCTGACTATCATCTGGGACAACTTTAGAAACGTTCCGGCAATAAATTCGGGACGGGTACCCCGTCCTTTGACCTTTAATTTGACCGTGAAGATGACCTTGAACAGCACAATGAAGATCATATTCGTGATCAGCGTGCCAGAATTGACATCGGGCCGAGGTTGGGCCAAATCTGAATCCGTCGCTGAATAAGTCCCTGATAAGTCGCTAACTTCACGGACCTCAGGTCAAGGTTAAGTGGTGACCCAAGTTGGTCATGTTGCATATTAGGAGACGTATCTCGACGAGATAAACACATTGGTACCATTTTATCTTCTCTATCTGCATTATGTCGATAGTTATTGACAAAACAGTGTTGGCGGTCACGAAATTGACCTGACCTTAGGTCACCGATATTAGAAATCCGAGATAAACAGATTGTTGGTATCTATGACCTTATGTCGTCCTGCAAGATTGAAACCGATCGGTGTAAAACTGTGGCTGTGATACTACTGCAAACGTTTTGGAGTTGAGGTCATCACGTGACCTGGTCTGGTGACCTGACCTGAGATGACCCGAGGCCAAGAATTTTACATAATGTGGGAAGTTCGTTTCTGAACAGGTTGCAAAAAAACGGCGGCGCTGCGCACCGCCGCTTTTGCGCTATCCTTGAAAAACCGGAGGGGTGGGCGGATTTCGCCCCCCTCCAGGGCGCGTGTTAACAAAGTTAAAAATTTACATCACTTCTCATTGACTCGTAATGTAAAAATCGGGCCAAAGAAACCGCTTCTACACAGAGGCTTGCGGTTTCTTGTGCCCGATTTTTAACATTACGAGTCAATGAGAGGTGGTGTAAATTTATTTGTTTTTGTTAAGAGACAATATTAACAAAAAATGGCCCAAAACCTCAAACTTACACTGTTAAAAATACCTCGCGATTAGACGGTTGGTTTAGAAAATATAGCGAAAAAGGAGCGTTCGAACGGTCTGAAGCCAATAGTAGTATCTGCTCAAGATGTCCAAAAACCTGGTTTTCGTTAGCCTATTGTAGAATTGAGCGCTTCCCATTCGTTACAATCTCGGTTTTCACCAGACAGAAGGTATGTCTAACCTGTGATTATGATGTGAACAGAACAAAAGAAGTAAAACAAGCAGAAAATCTACAGCGCCAGCAGCTCGCCAGTCCATCCGACACTCACCGCGCACACTGCGCTCACATCCGACACTCACCGCGCACACTGCGCTCACATCCGACATTCACTGCGCACACTGCGCTCACATCCGACACTCACCGCGCTCACACTGCGCTCACACCAGAAACTCCGCTTCCCCGACACCAACACTGTCCGTGACTATTCAACCGACACACCACCGCCTCGGCCACCTGACCCTGCCGAAAAGTTTTTTTTTTGCAGGCCATGGAATATGATGATGCACTGATGCAGGTCTTAGGAGATGATGCTTACGTTCAGTTTTATCAGTTCGCTATCATCTCGGCTAACAGAGGTGTAAAGACAAGTCTCACCGGGTGGCATATCTATTGGCTTGGAACGAGCGGTCAGCCACACATACGGGTCAGCATCCGTAGCCACGGGGTCCTAGAGGTGTCAACTCTGATTAGAGGTGCCAACGTGTATCTCGGAACAGCCTTGTCCGGTCAGCTGACGGCCTGGTGACCTTGACCGGTCAGCTGACGGCCTGGTGACCCTGACCGATCAGCTGACGGTGACTACGCTGTACCACTGCCCTTATGTTCTTGGGATAAAAACTTGCAAAATTATTCGGTTTTGGTGCAACTTCGAGGCACCAGAAACGATGTCAGTCGTGCTTGATAATGGCGAATTCGCACAGAAGACGAAGGCGATTCTTTCAAGGCTATTGCGGTAGCATGTATGGGATTTCAAGTGCAGAAACCTAGCTCGTGTAAAAATGCTTACTGCATGGTGTAATGCTACTCAGTAAGAAGTACATACCTACACTAAAACAACACACAAAACTTAAGATGAAGTAAAACTTACCGATGGAGTTGGCAACTTAGCCTTAATTGTATCTTGGGGAAGGACGTATAGAATTTGGCAATGTTTCCATCGTTCGAACGTGCTCGCCGTCGTCCGCTGCCCGTCGCTGGGTCGCCGTCGTCCGCTGCCTGTCGCTGGCCGTCGCCGTCATCCGCTGCCTGTCGCTGGCCGTCGCCGTCATCCGCTGCCCGTCGCTGGCCGTCGCCGTCATCCGCTGCCCGTCGCTGGCCGTCGCCGTCATCCGCTGCCCGTCGCTGGGTCGCCGTCATCCGCTGCCCGTCGCTGGGTCGCCGTCATCCGCTGCCTGTCGCTGGCCGTCGCCGTCATCCGCTGCCTGTCGCTGGCCGTCGCCGTCATCCGCTGCCTGTCGCTGGCCGTCGCCGTCATCCGCTGCCTGTCGCTGGCCGTCGCCGTCATCCGCTGCCCGTCGCTGGGTCGCCGTCATCCGCTGCCTGTCGCTGGCCGTCGCCGTCATCCGCTGCCTGTCGCTGGCCGTCGCCGTCATCCGCTGCCCGTCGCTGGCCGTCGCCGTCATCCGCTGCCCGTCGCTGGGTCGCCGTCATCCGCTGCCCGTCGCTGGGTCGCCGTCATCCGCTGCCCGTCGCTGGGTCGCCGTCGTCCGCTGCCCGTCGCTGGCCGTCGCCGTCATCCGCTGCCCGTCGCTGGGTCGCCGTCATCCGCTGCCCGTCGCTGGCCGTCGCCGTCATCCGCTGCCCGTCGCTGAGTCGCCGTCATCCGCTGCCTGTCGCTGGCCGTCGCCGTCATCCGCTGCCTGTCGCTGGCCGTCGCCGTCATCCGCTGCCTGTCGCTGGCCGTCGCCGTCATCCGCTGCCCGTCGCTGGCCGTCGCCGTCATCCGCTGCCCGTCGCTGGGTCGCCGTCATCCGCTGCCTGTCGCTGGCCGTCGCCGTCATCCGCTGTCTGTCGCTGGCCGTCGCCGTCATCCGCTGCCCGTCGCTGGCCGTCGCCGTCATCCGCTGCCCGTCGCTGGCCGTCGCCGTCATCCGCTGCCCGTCGCTGGGTCGCCGTCATCCGCTGCCCGTCGCTGGCCGTCGCCGTCATCCGCTGCCCGTCGCTGGCCGTCGCCGTCATCCGCTGTCTGTCGCTGGCCGTCGCCGTCATCCGCTGCCCGTCGCTGGCCGTCGCCGTCGTCCGCTGCCCGTCGCTGGGTCGCCGTCATCCGCTGCCCGTCGCTGGCCGTCGCCGTCAGCCGCTGCCCGTCGCTGGGTCGCTGCAGCCGCGTCGCTCTGCCGGGCGATACGCGTGCGTCGCCGCTGATCACTTTGTCCCGCACAAACGCTCTCTGACCAGCCACTATCCGCCGCCCGTCACCATCGTCACCATCGGCAACACCGGGGTCCGTCGCCGGGGGAAATCATACCGGCGGAGATTACCGAGCGACGGCTCATTACACCAAACATCATCACTAGACATCCTGACACCGGATGGCACCTCCCCGTCCGGAGAAATTCGCCGCTCTCACGGCCGGCCACGAGAGCCGTGAGGTGCTGTAAGAGAGGATCCTGCGTGTCGTCTTACAGCGCCAAGGGGTTGGGTCGGGTATGGCGTCGGCGGTGTACGATGGCGGCCAGGTGGCAGTGACGGCAGGAAGGGGAGGGGATGGGGGCGGCCAGGACGGCGCGCGTGACGCCCGCCGCCGCCGCCGCCGCCGCCGCCGCATGGAGTCAGTCGGACGTGGTGCCGCGGAGAGAGAGAGCGGGGTGGCGTCAGTCGTGCCGCGGAGAGAGCGGTGTGAGGGCGGTCAGCTGGTGACCGGTGTGACGGCTGGGCCGCGTGCTGCCGTGTCTCCGTGACCGCCGCACCGCAGCGGCGGACGGCAGGTGTCCTGCCAGCGCCAGCGACGCGCCGATCCTGCAGGTGAGCAGTGAGCAGTGCTCACGCCGCGTCGGCCCCGTCGGGATGTGGGGACGTGAGAGTCCAAGTTGTGAGAGAAGCGAATCGCCGGGGAGGGCAAGTGAGCCGCTTTGCAAGGTCTTGAATTCCAGCAGCCGGATGCGAGTTAACGGATGGGACTTGGCAGAGACGCCGGACGAGGTACACGTCTCAGCAGAGTCACGGTACACGCCTCAGCAGTCACGGTACACGTCTCAGCAGTCACGGTACACGTCTCAGCAGAGTCACGGTACACGTCTCAGCAGTCACGGTACACGTCTCAGCAGAGTCACGGTACACGTCTCAGCAGAGTCACGGTACACGTCTCAGCAGAGCCACGGTACACGTCTCAGCAGAGTCACGGTACACGTCTCAGCAGAGTCACGGTACACGTCTCAGCAGAGTCACGGTACACGTTTCAGCAGAGTCACGGTACACGTCTCAGCAGAGTCACGGTACACGTCTCAGCAGAGTCACGGTACACGTCTCAGCAGAGTCACGGAACACGTCACGGTACACGTCTCAGCAGAGTCACGGTACACGTCTCAGCAGAGTCTCGGTGACTCGCCTCGCGCGTCGGACTCGGTACCGGTATTGTACTCGGTACCTGCCGAGACGGTGTCGCAGCGTGACCGGCGGCGCCGTGCTGGTCCCCTCGTGACCCCACAACAGAAGCCGGTCCCCTCGTGACCCCTACCGACAGCTCTGCCCGGTGCCGGTCCTCTCGTGACCCCACAACAGTAGCCGGTCACCTCGTGACCCCTACCGACAGCTCTGCCCGGTGCCGGTCCTCTCGTGACCCCACAACAGTAGCCGGTCCCCTCGTGACCCCATGCCGACAGCTCTGCCCGGTGCCAGTCCCCTCGTGACCTCACAACAGTAGCCGGTCCCCTCGTGACCCCATACCGGCAGCTCTGCCTGGTGCCGGTCACCTCGTGACCCATACCGGCAGCTCTGTCCGGTACTGGTCACCTCGTGACCCCATACCGACAGCTTTGCCCGGTGTCGGTCCTCTCGTGACCCCACAACAGTAGCCGGTCACCTCGTGACCCATACCGGCAGCTCTGTCCGGTACTGGTCACCTCGTGACCCCATACCGACAGCTTTGCCCGGTGTCAGTCCTCTCGTGACCCCACAACAGTAGCCGGTCACCTCGTGACCCCATACCGACAGCTTTGCCCGGTGTCAGTCCTCTCGTGACCCCACAACAGTAGCCGGTCACCTCGTGACCCCATACCGACAGCTTTGCCCGGTGTCAGTCCTCTCGTGACCCCACAACAGTAGCCGGTCCCCTCGTGACCCCATACCGGCAGCTCTGCCTGGTGCCGGTCACCTCGTGACCCATACCGGCAGCTCTGTCCGGTACTGGTCACCTCGTGACCCCATACCGACAGCTTTGCCCGGTGTCAGTCCTCTCGTGACCCCACAACAGTAGCCGGTCACCTCGTGACCCCATACCGACAGCTTTGCCCGGTGTCAGTCCTCTCGTGACCCCACAACAGTAGCCGGTCACCTCGTGACCCATACCGGCAGCTCTGCCCCGGTGCCGGTCCCCTCGTGACCCCATACCGGCAGCTCCTTCCGGTGTCGGTGCTGGTGAAAGTGGTCGCGGCCGGTCCCGCTGCCTCGGCCGCCACTAACCGGCGGCACCATTGCCGTCATACTCGGCTCAACAGTGTCTCGTGGCCGGACGACTCAAGTGAAGGGCGGCACAAGCTTGTCACATAGGTTGCGTTATGCTGAAGTCATGTCATGGAACAGCACAGGAAATGCTGTATTATCGAAGGCCTTTGGGAGTCAGATGTGCCTGGGCTGTCACTCAGTGCTCTTAGCTCTCCATAAGTGTGCCTATTGTGACTACTATTTAAGACGAGACGTCACATAATTAACGAGTTTCATTAGCATGCTGTTTTAGCCGGGTTTGTATTGTGACTGTGAGTGGCGATATCGTCAGCTGGGGCTCGGCTCCCTCCCGGTACGGCGGGGCGCCGTCTGACCGTCCGGCGGCCTGACCTTGATTTCGGAGGTATTTCCGTCAGAGGCCAGCGCTAAAAACTCGGCGTCACCTAGAAACTCATTGCGTTCCGGAGTACCGCGAGGTGTGTCCAAGGTCGTCATCTGAGGAACTTGTGGCTGGGAGGACAACAAAAGGCGATATATGGCTGCTTAACTGTCATAACTTATAGCATAAACAGTGCAACAGCTGGAGAAAGGGGGAGTGAAAATACAAGCAAGAAAGGGGGGGGGGGAGGAATAGTCACGTGTTGTGTGGTAACATCCATTATTCTGGACCCTTGTAAAATGTACAAAATATGACGTTTTGCTAGCATGAAGCAGTGCAATGTCTCAATTTTCAACGGATCGTTCATTGGTACTCTCTGACCCTGAGATAGAGGTGAAAATCATATGTTATGTCATTGCATTATAAAAGTATAATGAAGTGTAACCTCATGCTCATATTAGTATCAAATAACAAAAGAAAATCCAAAATATATGAGCCTTCTTCAGTGGATAATGGCAAGATGAACAAGAGAGAACAATTACATATACGAAACAAGGAAACTCGCGCGATAATTTAGCACTCACTCCGCAAACAACAGCGTCTTGCACACACCGCAGCTAACACTAAAAATCTACACCACAAGCACGCACAACATATATACTAACATATTCCTACCAGTCAGTCAGCCCAACATCGCAACCTTTACATCACTCGCAAAACAAAAATTGGTTGGGCTCGCCGTAACGTCCCGCACACTCAGTAACATACACACATGCGTCTTTAAATACATATATAACACAACAATAATAATCCTAAAAGTGAGTATGCCATCGCCTTCATTTAACATGATCACAATAGTTTGGTAATGAAAAATATTCGACATCTGCGAGATCAGGTGGTAGACCGAATGTGTGCGTACGCAAAAAAGTCATACAGAAGAAAGCAAGCGAAAGTTTAGTTCTGAATATGGTACTGACTTAATCAGTGTCCATGAGGATGACATGATGTTTAGTACTGGTTTGTGATTCCGAATTTCTATTGATTCCGCAATTTTGAGATCTGCCATGTCTTTGCAAATCTGAAGTATCGAAATAGTGAGTGTGTTTTGATCAATTTTGATGTTTGTGTGGCACTTCATGAAGTGTTCTCCTAAAGGGGTGTTGTTAGTCTTGCTTTTCGCGTCTCTTAAGTGTTTGCTGAAGCATAGTCTTACAATTCGCTTACTTTCTCCTATGTATGAGGTGTTGTGTGTGCACAGGTTACATGTAATCATATATACTGCGTTTTTGGAATGACATTTTTCTTTTAAGCCTGACATACAGCAATTGCATTTTTTGTGTTGCCTGCTGGACACGGTGGTTTTTCTAGTGCTGAGCTTGTGAGTTTGTCTGTGAGAGTTTGGCCACTCTGCCATGCTATCCGCACTGGCAGCTTTGAGGTTTTAGCCATGGAATCAATTTTTCTCGAAAGCTTGTCATCTATGTAAAGAAGGCTAATGTACATAGTGTCCGGGAGGTTGTGGGGCTGTTTGGGAGCATGGCAGCTCTGTCTAGGGTTATGTGTTTTGACTAATATTTTTTTTGTATTCTTTTAGCAGGGTATCCGTTTGACAAGAAAGGCTATTCATTTTTTTTGCATGCCACGAATTTGGGCCGGGATGAAGCTACCGAGTCGCTTCGCTCTCAGCAGTTGTGCGTATAACACCGATCTTTTAGTTTGCATTGGATGTGCGGACGTATATGGAAGGATGATAGGCGAGGCCATGGGTTTGATGTAGAGCTCTGTGGTTAGGCTACCGTTTTCTTCTAGTTTTATCAGGGTGTCAAGGAATGGTACTTTTTATCAGAATGGTCACTACGTTCAATGGAGAATTTCAGTGAAGGATGGAAGTTGTTCAAGAAGTCAAAAAATGCGTCTAGTGTATCGGATCCGTGTGTCCAGATGCCAAAAATGTCATCAATGTATCTCATGTGTATAGCTGGTTGGAGATCAGCAGAAGTAAGCATCATGCTTTCTATCGCATCCATGAAAATGATGGCTAGTGGAGGGGCCATTCGGCTTCCCATAGCGATACCCTGGTTTTGTTTATTAAAACGTTGTCCGAACCTGACATAATTGTTGCTTAAAGGAAATAGTTCACCTTCAACATGGGGTTTGAACTGAAATAGCAGTTGTGTAGCCCGTGTTGAGAAATCCTTATCTGGAACTTTTCTTGGCTGAAAAGACTCTCCAGCCGAAGATATTTGACTTTTTGGCGAAGGAATACGGCGCATATATGATGTACCGTACCGTCTGAAAGTGCCAGCACTGCCATGGAGCATGCGCAGACCAATAACGCACACCATAAAATCAATAATTTACAACCTTCTGTCCTGAATTGGCGCGATGTAGGACCATTTTTAATAAGAAAAAAAGAAACTGTATTAAAAAATATATAATAAAATCGTGTTCTGAAAAAAAATTCCGAAGGTGAACTATTTCCTTTAAGCAGTGAGAGAGCAAGCTTTCGATGGTATCTAAGTCAAGGCCTAAGAGATCTATCCTCTCTTTGTTTCTAGCGATGAGCTTCATAGTGGATCCAATGGCTTCTTTAATGGGGATATTACCATAGAGATTAGCCACGTCTACTGAAAAGAGGATCGAGTCCCCCGAAACCCCACTCGGGAAAGCCTGGCTAAGGCGGCCTAGGAAGTCATATGTGTTTTTGAGGTGTGACGGAACAAAGGCGAGGAGTTGGGATATCATTCTTTCTAAGAACCACGTTAGTTTGTCTAGGGGATCCCCACATGCAGATACTATGGGCCTCAGAGGTGTATCCGAGGTTACACTTCATTATACTTTTTATAATAATTATGCTCAGAATAACGTTTGAAACAATTAAAACTCATTGCATTATCCTAACATATGTGACCCGTACGGCGATTTGCACCCACATAACACATTCCAGCATACTGAATATAACCCACATTCCAACATACTGAATATAACCCACATCCAACATACTGAATATAACCCACATTCCAAGATACTAAATATAACCCACATTCTAACATACTGAATATAACGCACATTCCAACATACTGAATATAACCCACATTCCAACATACTGAATATAACCCACATTCCAACATACTGAATATAACCCGCATTCCAACATACTGAATACAACCCGCATTCCAACACACTGAATATAACCCGCATTCCAACATACTGAATATAACCCACATTCCAACATACTGAATATAACCCACATTCTAACATACTGAATATAACCCACATTCCAACATACTGAATATAACCCACATTCCAACATACTAAATATAACCCGCATTCCAACATACTGAATATACCCCGCATTCCAACCTACTGAATATAACCCACATTCCAACCTACTGCATATAACCCACATTCCAACCTACTGCATATAACCCACATTTCAACATACTGCATATAACCCACATTCTAACATACTGAATATAACCCACATTCTAACATACTGAATATAACCCACATTCCAACATACTGAATATAACCCACATTCCAACATACTGAATACTGAATATGATTAAACACATTGCCGTGACGCACAGCCACGGACCACCCATAGTCAGCAGCAGTGACATGCTCCTCTTGTGCTGCCGGCTCTGAACTATCAGCAGACGACCGAGGCGCGAACTATCAGCAGACGACTGAGGCGCGAACTATCAGCTTCAGCCGCTCAGAAGACGAGCGACGGCGGCTGGAAATGTCAGACGAAAGCCGTGAGCCGTGGAGGGAGGGAGGTGGAGGGGTGGGGCTGGCAAGGCCATGTGCCGAGATGTGCCTGGCTGCACGTGCAATGTGCATAGTCCGCACCGTGAAGGACATGCATTTATGACCTGCAGGGGCCAGTATCATAATCGTGAATCGAGAAGCCTCCATGTCGTTTCTTATATGTGCAACTCGGTAAGTGTATATAGATACAGGTGGGTACGCCCTCGATTGCCAGAACAACGGGACGCTTATCCGTAATCTTCAAGCATGAAGCATTTTTCAGACAATGTTATAATACATCCTTACCAGGTAGGTATTGGGAAGGCCAAAGGAAATTGCGATACTTAATAGCATAAGCCGAACTTGTAAAAGGAACTGACACAATATGATGAAGGTTATGGAAGGTATTAGTGTATGAAGTGGATTGGATTAATTCAATGATGCAATCCAATCCATTGTGTTTGGATCGCATTGGATGCGAGAGTTCGGTTAGAAATGTTGATTGCACGACTCGAACGGCCTGGATTTATTTTTAATATGTTGAATATTCAAGAACGAAACGCTAAGAAAATGTGCATGATAGGCAGTTGATTATTCATGATGATTTATTATTTTTGGGAAACAAATATTTCTCAAGAAATAGCACATTGCAACAACTTGTATTTAAATAAAACTATTCACAACTTTCAGTAACCCAGAATGGACAATGGACTAGATGGGATCGAATTTAAACTTGAAAAACCTAATGGATTTTGATAATTGGATTGGATGCAAATTACAACTTAATGGATTTGGATTGAATCAGACCTGAATGGAATGATCCATTTCATACTCTGAAAGATATCCAATGGGCATTCCGCACTGTTTGTCCTATTAGGTATAGATCTTGAGCCGTGCAGACATTCTAGTTGGCTATGCAATGGCTGACCCGATTGGTGCAGATAGTGATTCTGGAGGCTGCCGAATGCAGTGAAGTGAGCTCCGCCTTGTGTACACTGTTGACTGTACAGCACGGTAAATACTTACCTCTTTGCTGGTTGTCTGCACTGCAGACTGGTTATTTATTCGCCTTTTTTGGAAGGATTCAATCACGATTCATTTTGGAATATGAATGATTCAGTCCATGGGTGGAGCTTTTCCAAGAAAGTTGGTGGGGCAAAATGCCATTTTGCGCGTGTTTTGTTTGGTCGAGGTGAAAATGACCATTTTAATTCCGGATGACCTCCAAATCTGACAGGAGTTGGTGGGGCAAAACACAAAATTGGTGGGGCGGTGGCCCCACCATTTGAATAGGAAACTCCACCCATGATTCAGTCACCGTTTGATTCATAGATAACCATTTTGAGAAATGATTCCGATTCAAAGAATCAAAACATTTTTTGATCAAATCACGTTTGACTCACCATTGAATTAGCATTGCACAGTTTTTTTTATATTCAATCAGCCTTGTTTCTATACGATTTTTGATTCAATCATGATTCATGATCAAAATATCCGGTGGTGAATCGATTCAATTTTTCGATTCAAGAGATTTTGATTGAATGATTCCAAACGATTCAATCAGAGTCGAATCACTAGCCAGTCTGCTGCACTGAAGACCACTGTAGCACGAATCAGTGCACCTCAACCATCACTGCAGTCTGTCTCACTATCAGATCAGTGCCGCATGCCAATCAGTATGCGATTACCAATGACCCTGGCCCCTGGGGATATCCATTATCCATGACATACAGCCAAAAATACTGATCAAGATGCTGCGCACACTCCACGATTCAACTGCTGGAATAGCACGGTGTCTGGGCGGCAGCGGACCAACAGCGCGACAACAGAGGCACAACAGGGAAATATAGAAGGAACAACAGTGGGGCAACAGTGGCATAGCAGTGGGACAACGGCGGAACAGCATTCGGGTGACAACAGTCATGGGTGGAACTTTACATACTTTCGGGGTTGTAGCTTCAACTGCATCCTCAAAAATTACAACCCCAATTATGAATATTACAAACCCAACATTGCCAGTAAATGCATAAGTAAATACATGCTACGAACGGTACGCAATATCACCAAAGGATTTTTAAATAACAATAATAACCAGTAAGCCGCCGTAGTTGGCGATGAACGAGCGAGCGCGAAGGAAATGTATGGTGAGGTTCCTATGCGGACGCATAAGGGTGCTGCTTTCCTAGTACTGTTGCCTGACACCACACCAAATTTTGACTCGATCAGCCAAGTAGTTTCTGAGATACAAAAAGGGGCGCGCACTTGCGAACGTGCAGAGGCACCCCACCCCCTGACTTGTGGGGAGGCGGCGGCTGAGGGGACCCTAACCACACACCAAATTTGAACACAATCGGCTCAACCGGTCCTGATATATAGAATAGGGGTGTGCACGTCCGCACGTGCAGAGGCACTCCACCCCTGAGTTATGGGAAGGCAGAGGCTGATGGGTCCCTAACCACACACCAAATTTTCACACAATCGGCCAAGCCGTTGCGGAGTTTTTGCGAGAAAGCACTTTTCAACACCTCTCACGCGGCACGTGCCACGCTCAGTGATAGTCACCCACGTGAGTCGGCTCTGGTTTCAAACAGGGATATAGGGTGGATGAGGCTACTCAGCAAAGAAGTCCCCTTGTCAATCTGACGTGCGGTTACAGAGATATGAGCTTCTGAAAAGCGTCGCCACGGGCCGGGCCCGGCCGCTCATATTCCGATTTTCTCCTACTTCACGGAAGGACGAGCGAGCTGGAATGAGCTCACACGTAATCACCAATGTATTGATGGCTCTCATATGACTCATATGACGTCCTGGTGTTATCCCGCCTTTACCGGAGGGTGATTCCCGGTTTGATTGATAATCAGTAATTTGATCCATAGCTTCGTTTCAAAGGCAGGAAGTGTGTACTAACGTGCATTACTATGTTCTTTGGAACGTGAGATGCAAGGTAGAACTGTATAGAGATATAGGTTTGTATTAACACGCGCCCTGGAGGGCCTCGGAAAATTACACGCACTGGAGGAGGGGGGGGGGGGGCGGAAAATAAAGGCCCGATAAGAAATACAACAACGAAAATTGTAGGGTGAAGAGATTCTGTGGGGAACTCTGTTTTGTAAAAAAAAAATCATGACCCTATAGGTTAATATCTCCAACGTCAAATAAGGTCAAATATGCTAAAATTTGATTGTTATGCGCTCCTTGGCTTGCCATTGTTATGGAACGCAGTGATTGCGTGTATATGTATATACCCCGAAATGGGCTTAAATGATTTGTTGGAAAATATAATGATACAATAGGGATGATAGAAGTTGCATTTGACCTCACGCCATTTAGGTACATACCGGTAAGGCGCCGTAGTTGGCGATGAACGAGCGAGCGCGAAGGAAATGTATGGTGAATTTCAACTCGATAGGGCAAGTAGTTTCTGAGATATAAAAAAGGGTGCGCTCGTGCAGAGGCACCCCACCCCTGACTTGTGGAAAAGTGGCGGCTGAGAGGTCCCTAACCACACACCAAATTGTGAACACCATCGGCTCAGGCGCTACTGAGATATATATAATAGGGGTGTGCAGTGTGCACGTGCGCACGTGCAGAGGCACCCCACCCCTGACTTGTGGGAAGGCGGCGGCTGAGAGGTCCCTAACCACACACCAATTTCGAATACAAAAAAGGCTCAGCCGTTCCTGATATATAGAATAGGGGTGTGCACGTGCGCACGTGCAGATGCACCCATCCCTGACTTGTGGGAAAGTGGCGGCTGAGTGGTCTCTAACCACACACCAAATTTGCACACCATCTGCCCAGCCGTTGCGGAGTTTTTGCGAGACAACAATTTTCAACACCCCTCACGCGGCACGCGCCACGCGCAGTGGTAGTCAGTAGTCACCCATGTGAGTCGGCACTGGTCTCAAACATGGTAAGTTGGATGGGGCTGCTCAGCAAAGAAGACCGCTTGTCAATCGGACGTGCGGTTGCAGAGATATGAACTTCTCAAAAGCGTCGCCACGGGCCGGGTTGGGCCGGGGCGCTCATACTCATATTTTTCCCTTGCACCACGGAAGGACGAGCGAGCGCTTCGTGTTCGCTCGTAACAAAACAATTAATAAATATGAGCACTTAAAAGGACTAACTTTCAAATGTTAGTCAGGTTTGCCATAAAATAGCATTTAAAATCGAACATTACAACATATTATCCCAAAATTACTTAGAAAGACTATATAGGTACCTGCATGTAGCCAAGTATATTTGTTGATGATTGTTGATTTACTATCCATGTGAAGCTGGCGCTGATGCTTCGATACTAAGTGAGAACTGCAGACTGTGTGCGCAGTGGCGACGGATTGTATTTTCGAATGGGGGCAAAAAGGCAGGGGCCCCTCGGCCAAAGGGTCACCCTTTCATGCCCAAAGGCCCCCCACCCAAAACAAAATGATGTTGCGAAATGGTATCTCCTCGGATTTAGGCCGCTATATTTTGCAGGGCCCCTAAATGGTCGCAAAAAAACGTCGGACATGGCCATGTTGAAGTCTCAGACCTTCCGAGGGCCCCTCAGGCCTACCAAGGGCCCCATAGGCCTACCAAGGGTCCCCTCAGGCCCACCAAGCCCCCCCCCCCCCCCCCCCCCCCCCTCAGGCCCACTGAGGGCCTTTTCTGTCGGCCTTAGAGGTCCCCTCAGGCTGGCTGGGGGCACCTCGGGTCCCTCGGTCAACTTCTTGGAGGGCCCCTCTTACAAATGTAGGGGGGGGGGGGGGGGGCAACATCATGTTTCCCTCAACTTCTTGAGTGTGTGTGTGTGTGTGTGTAGGGGGGGGGGGGTCAGCTGCCCCCCCCCTATCCGCCGCCCCTGCGTGCGCGCGATTCTTTCTCTCCTTTCGTTGCTGTTGATCCGGACATCCAGTTACTGTATAATGGTGTGTACGTGCAGAATGTACAACAATCTTTCCGTAGCCAATCAGCAACGTATTGATAATTGGATGTTGGATAGCTGGGATAGTTCATGTATAGCTCGCGTTTCACTTAGTCAGCTGTAAACTGTTTGTTGAAAATCAAACAGATAATACAACCTATGTTAATTCTATGGTGTTGAACTACTTTCAATTTTGCAATTTTTTTTCGTGTTTTTTCTTTCTTCCTGAGTCGCTTTTACTTTCCCCCCTGCCCCCCCCCCCCCGGTCGCCGACTCAATTCAACCCCAACGAAAAACAAAAAGTTCCGCCTCTGACAACAGTATACCAGCGGTAGCGGAAACTACTGAACAACATCCAGCAAAGAACGCCATAACAGTGCAACAGAGTTGGAATTATGTGAGACAATAGTAAGACTGCAGTGGGATCAGGGACGTAGGAACGTCACGAAAAGTGGGGGGGGGGGAGGTCCGTGAAACTGTGAACTCGTTTTGAGAGAACCCCAATCCCCCTATGGAATATTTATTTGCAGATGTGGGATGTTCTCGTCTTGGCGAACCTTTTGCCATCAAACTATTTTCTCACCAAGCAAAAATACAGATTTTAGCCAAAATATGGCTGAAAAGTGAGGGGGCCATGCCCCCCCCCCTACCTGTTCCTACGCCTATGAGTGGGATAAACAGAGTGGAAACAGCGAGACATCAACCGAATAACAGGTAGGAAAACAGCTGCATTAGCCGCGGAACAACTCGGCGTGGCACCAGCCTGGGAACGCAGCTCTCACGGGAGACGGCGCTCGCTGTCCAGAGCTGTCTGGGTAAACCAAGTCGACGGCGGCACAAAGGATTGGCGCGGAGTGTCTCGAGCCGCGGCGGCTCAGTGACGGAGGCCGCCGCTTCTGAGGGTCGTGAGAACCACGCCCAACTGCACATCCGGCCATATTCTGACGTTCACGCACTGCACTGATGGCAGTACACTGCACTGATGGCAGCACACTGCACTGATGGCAGCGCACTGCACTGATGGCAGCACACTGCACTGATGGCAGTACACTGCACTGATGGCAGCACACTGCATTTATGGCAGCACACTGCACTGATGGCAGTACACTGCACTGATGGCAGCACACTGCACTGATGGCAGCACACTGCACTGATGGCAGTGCACTGCACTGAGGGCAGCACACTGCACTGATGGCAGCACACTGTACTGATAGCAGCACACTGCACTGATGGCAGTACACTGCACTGATGGCAGTACACTGCACTGATGGCAGTACACTGCACTGATGGCAGCACACTGCACTGAGGGCAGCACACTGCACTGAGGGCAGCACACTGCACTGATGGCAGCACACCCGCTGGTTGCTAATGGCAGCACACTGCACTGTGCCGGCCACACACGCTGAAGTTTCGAGACATGGCAATGAAGCGGCTATATTTCTATGCGTTTTTGGGTACCGAATTATTAGCGCATAATCAAACAGATGATTTATGCCGCTGGTTGCCGCTGTTTCATCATTATGCCGCTGGTTGCCGCTGTTTCATCACTATGCCGCTGGTTGCCGCTGTTTCATCATTATGCCGCTGGTTGCCGCTGTTTCATCATTATGCCGCTGGTTGCCGCTGTTTCATCATTATGCCGCTGGTTGCCGCTGTTTCATCATTATGCCGCTGGTTGCCGCTGTTTCATCATTATGCCGCTGGTTGCCGCTGTTTCATCATTATGCCGCTGGTTGCCGCTGTTTCATCATTATGCCGCTGGTTGCCGCTGTTTCATCATTATGCCGCTGGTTGCCGCTGTTTCATCATTATGCCGCTGGTTGCCGCTGTTTCATCATTATGCCGCTGGTTGCCGCTGTTTCATCATTATGCCGCTGGTTGCCGCTGTTTCATCATTATGCCGCTGGTTGCCGCTGTTTCATCATTATGTCGCTGGTTGCCGCTGTTTCATCATTATGCCGCTGGTTGCCGCTGTTTCATCATTATGCCGCTGGTTGCCGCTGTTTCATCATTATGCCGCTGGTTGCCGCTGTTTCATCATTATGCCGCTGGTTGCCGCTGTTTCATCATTATGCCGCTGGTTGCCGCTGTTTCATCACTATGCCGCTGGTTGCCGCTGTTTCATCATTATCCCGCTGGTTGCCGCTGTTTCATCATTATGTCGCTGGTTGCCGCTGTTTCATCATTATGCCGCTGGTTGCCGCTGTTTCATCATTATGCCGCTGGTTGCCGCTGTTTCATCATTATGCCGCTGGTTGCCGCTGTTTCATCACTATGCCGCTGGTTGCCGCTGTTTCATCATTATCCCGCTGGTTGCCGCTGTTTCATCATTATGCCGCTGGTTGCCGCTGTTTCATCGTTATGCCGCTGGTTGCCGCTGTTTCATCATTATGCCGCTGGTTGCCGCTGTTTCATCATCATGCCGCTGGCGTGGTTCATCTTTGCGCCAATCGTTAGGTGAGTGGCGTATCATGCCACGCGGGAAAATAACGCGCACATATTTGATAATTCCGCAAATATGGTTACAAATTAAGATTCTCCGAATTATTTCTCTTATAAGTCACATTTCTTGGTTGAGGACGACATCTGCAAAGAGGATCGGTCACGTTATCTTCCTCAGATATTTTTTTTGTGAATTAGCTTCGTAAGTTACGTCTTGTCAGACCAAGCCACATATCATTGAAACAAGGCTTGGCAGGCTTAGCAGTCTGGCTCTTTTAGCTTACAGCGGCCGCACCAGCTTTGAAGCACTACAGCAATAGAGCTCTCTTTTGTTTTGCAGCTCAGACTCCAGACAGAGCGCTCTTGATTGGTGAGCCGAGATAAGGCTTCGGCCACAGCCGAGACCAGTGCCCGGGGGATCGCCTCCCTGTCTCCCAAGTCCCAGTTGCCCACTGTCTGGTTGAGTACCTACACTGGGAGACTGAAGCTCTCTGAAGATACACGGAACCAAACAGCTCACCACCGGTCTGCGCCCTGCGGAGATAACCGTATAACCGTAACCGATAACCGTAGATAACCCCGTAAAACATTGAGTGATTGGTCTTAAGTGGACATTCCCTGTCTCTCAGTCCCTGCAGCCGACTGGACTCGAGTTTCCGAATCTCTGGTCTGAAGCACATGAATCAGGAAGGCTGGGAGGCTGAGAAAGGATAGA
>JAXIVJ010010740.1:42500-46063 GCA_036785665.1 Chirona hameri | reverse complement strand
GGCGCACCGTCCTGCATGCGGATGGCTCGATCCTGATCTTCCACCAACTTTCTCTCCAAAACCGACCCGTCTGTGGCCGTTCGGTTCAAGATATCAAGTCCTTCTTTTGCCAGAATTATCTCGCGGTATTATTCTCCATTTTTTTTTTAGGGAACCATGTGCAGCTCAGAAAGAGCACAATGGCTCATCATTCCCTACACTTGCACATTTTGTGGGTGTTTGACCGTTTCAACCACGGGAACGTCGGCACCATCTGACGCCCACACACGGTCGTTTGGCCGATTAGGGGAAAGGGTGGAAAGGTTAAAATGGGGACTCATCGGACCACATTACGTGATTCCAGTGGTTTTCGGTCCATTTTTTTTTCTCTGGCGAACTTGAGGCGGTGCGTGCGCTGCTTCTCGTTCAATTTCGTTTTTTTTTCAGCTTGAAGGCCTGCAATCCTAAGTTTTCGCGGAGATGGCGATGCACAGATGACTTGGATGTGCTGTAGCCAGACCTGGTTAGGCGGTGGGCCAGCTTGCGCGTGGATTGGTGGCGCTTGTAAGCCGCCATCGTGGACACTCTCTTGGCGACCGGGTGCAGGCTTGGTTTTTGGCTGCGACCGGGCTTGCTGACCAGGTCGTCTCCCGCTTTTGCACGCCTAACCATTGGTAAAGTTAGGTGCGACTGAAATCAAACTGCTTGCACACACTGTTTTGAGGATGTTCAGCATAAACCATGCCAACAGCTCTGTTGCGGAACCAAGGGCTGTACTCCTTGCCCATAGTTGCCGGTTTAGCGCTTGGGCGCAAAACAAAAAACAACCACCCGCCGCTGACCTCACCAAGCAACTGACCCGGGTCACGACCGGACCTCGGGAGGGTGTGGCGTTCAAGGTCGACTGCTGAAGGGTATTTCATAAAAGTTTGACAACCGTAGCGTCGGCGGGTACAGTGCAGGAGCGATATTCGCTTTAAAATAGATGTTAAATTATAGACTTATCGGCTACTAATCAGGTTTATATTAATATTCGAATTTTCGACCTTCACATTGAGGTCGTTATCAAGAAAGTTTAGCAACACTCTAGCTGATAAGAACGCAATATTCAAATGAATAAGGTCACTCGATTTTTGTTAACGTAGAAACGTGCGAAGTGGGAGAACGCCTCCCATAGTCATGGAGATAAACCCTTCCAACAGATATTCGAAAACACACGTCAACATTCGATCAATGACAGACACAACGCAAAAATGCACTCGCACATTTCATAGGCACATATCCCATTGACTACTAAAAGCCGTGCCCTCCATCCGGTTGAATGCTCGGCCTTTCTCTATGTAGATGTGCATAGCCTCCTTTGTAAGACGTTTTGTGAGATGCTCTTCGTTTGACACCACATTCGCTTCGTCCCATAGCGGTGCATGCTCTCCTTGTTCGTAGAGATGATCCACGAATGCGCTCCCCGCATGATTGAGATTTCGTACGTCTCTTTGATGTTCTTTGATTCGTAAGTTCAGTTTTCTTCCTGCTTGCCCGATATACTTCTTCCCACATCGGCATGGTATTTCGTACACGCATGGTTTTGTCTCTGGTGCCTGCCTGTCCTTGACCTTGGTAAGTTGGTCTCATAGACTTTGACCTCTTGATGATACGGCACATTTTATTCCATTCTTTTCGAGTAGGCGACTAAGGTTATGCGTGAGACCTTCGACGTATGGTATAACAGTGAAGGGTTTCTTTACGTCTGGCTTCTGAGTTTATCTTGCTAGAGTGTTGCTAAACTTTCTTGATAACGACCTCAATGTGAAGGTAGAAAATTCGAATATTAACCCTCGCCCTACGGGAGCTTTTTTCACCTTCGCCCTAGGGGGGGGGGGGGGGGGGGGCTGACAGCCCCCCTGTTAACTTCCAAACCAAGCAACTTAGAGCAATGCGGTAAGCACCAGCATGTTGCCTGTCATGAGAGGAATCTAACAGTATGCGATTTTTAGGTTTCAGATCAACGGGTGACCTTCCAGGTCAAGTGAATGACCTCGGATTTACCACGTCCAGAACAGCGATTTTGCTCTTAACTCGCGCACTGCAGGGGGAGGGGGGGGGGGGGGGGGGGGGGGGGGGGGGGGTTGATTTCCGCCCCCCTCTTAGATTTTTCAAAGATAGCGAAAAAACGGCGACGCGCGGCGCCGCCGGGTTTTCGCACACCTGTCAGGACATCAATTGCGCACACTTTGAAAAACAAAATAACCTAGGGTCATCTCAGGTCAGGTCACCAGACCAGGTCAAGTGACCCCACCTCCGAAAATGTTTGCAGTTGTGCCAAAGCCAGAGTTTTTCACCGATCAGTTTGAAACTTACAGGATGTCATGAGGGCATACGTACTTTTCGTATATCTCGTATATCTCGGAATTTTGATATCGGTAACCTAAGGTCAGGTAAATTTCGTAACCTCCCCATAATAAGTCAATGGGGAAATATACAAATGCTAAGGATATGCATGATATTAGTCCAATTACTTCTGGATCATGTTATTATAGGATATTCTTGATGATCCAAGTTTAAGTTTTGTTCAGTGAACCCTATTGGGTCATTTAAGGTCATGCGAGGTCACCATCACTTTGTTGTCAATAACTCCCGACATAATGAAGATAGAGAAGTAAAACAGACATCAATGTGTTTGTCTCGTCAAGACACGTCTTCCCATATGCAACATGCTTTTTTGACCTCTGGAGCCTCAAATGTTGACCTGAGATCAAATTTGAGGACACCTTAGCGATAGCAAATTTCACTGGCTGGCGTTTGCTTTTTTCCGTTTGTTTCTAACTAGCATAGTTTCTGAGATATATGGGAATTTCTGGAGCGATGTCCTAAAACAGGAAAAAACGAACATTTTACCTTTGATGACCTCTGGTGACCTCAATTTTGACCTGACCTAAAACAATACTGAAATACTTTCGATAGAACATGTATCAAGCTATCAAATGCCGTTTTCTGCTTCTCGCTACGTAGCGTAGTTTTCGAGATCTCAGGGGGAGGGGGGAAGGGCGGAAATCAACCCCCCCTGCAGTTCGTGTTCGGCGCAAAGCCGGAATCTATCGGATTTACCACGTCCAAAACAGCGATTTTGCTCTTCAGAAAACCTCAAAATTAGAAATTAATAAATGTAAATAAAAAGGCATGTTCCTAGACCAGTTTTGTCTCAGAAATACAAAAAAAGGTAATTGTTTGTTCGTATCTTGTCCAAAAAAAAAATCAAAAAAGTTGTTTTGTCTCAGAAATACAAAAAAAGGTAATTGTTTGTTCGTATCTTGTCCAAAAAAAAAATCAAAAAAGTTATTAAAAAAATGACATCAGTTTCTTACACTTAGGGAGCCATCACTCAGTCAAAAATGAAGATATTGCTTTGAAATTTGATATGGGTATTTTCCATACTCAGTTCTCTCACATATAGTCCGTTTTTTTAATATCTTTGACAATTTTGATTTTGTGGAGATTTTTCAAAAAAACAAGTTTTTTTAAATTTAGGGGTCAAAAACCCAAAATTTTGAAAATCCGAGATTGCCATTTGAAAGAGAATGTCATTT
>JAXIVJ010010739.1:7500-46064 GCA_036785665.1 Chirona hameri | reverse complement strand
GTCAACCTCCGAATGGGCCATTCCTCCGAATGGGCCATTTACCATTCAGTACTGCTGATATTGTGAATATTTCTTAAGGGTTATTCTTCAATAAAAAGCTCAAAAGTTTTGTTTTCAAACGCGACGACTTAAGCCCGAAGCGCCAAAGACGCGGAATGTACCTGGCCTGTTGGCTCAGTAACACTGCCACCCATCACCACGTCACACGAGCACCGTCACACCGCACAGCTGGCCTGTCAGAGAGCTGCAATCGTAACATACTGCCATCATCGCCGGCACATACACGCTGCAAGCCAGCCGGCCGGCCATGTGTATGTCTTGATGACTCACTGCTGTGCGATACGGCACCTGCCGGCGGAGCACGAAGCCAGCCCATCTGGCTCGCCAGTCCTCGCGCTCTATATTACCAGCCGCCGGTGGAGCACGGAGCCAGCCCATCTGGCTCGCCAGTCCTCGCGCTCTATATTACCAGCCGCCGGCGGAGCACGGAGCCACCTGCCGGCGGAGAGCACGGAGCCAGCCCATCTGGCTCGCCAGTCCTCGCGCTCTATATTACCAGAGCGGAGAGGTAGTAGGGCCGAGCCAGCGGAATGCGGACAGAGCGGAGAGGTAGGAGGGTCGAGCCAGCGGAATGCGGACAGAGCGGAGAGGTAGTAGTAGGTCCGAGACAGCGGAATGCGGACTGAGCGGAGAGGTAGGAGGGTCGAGCCAGCGGAATGCGGACAGAGCGGAGAGGTAGTAGGGTCGAGCCAGCGGAATGCGGGCAGAATGATCCAGGCCCAGACGTTTCTGTTTTAAATAAAACTCACGGTATAAGTAACGTGAACTGAATCAAGAACATTATGTGATTCATTAGGTGTTCTAGCTAAGTTCAGGGCCAGCATTGTGTTCTTGAAACAAGTGATAACGGGGAAAAAATCACAAATAATTACATATGTGCGAATGACAAGTATACCTAAACCAAACAAGGCTGTTTCCCTTTTCAGTGAAAACAGTTGTTCGACTTCATACAGCGTGAACTTGACATGCAAAACACGGCACAAGAGCGACGCATCAGCTGCAGTATTTCAACAGTCGATATTCGAACGTGATATCTCTACACGCGTCCGCGGCCGACACTCGGCACACAGCCGGAGACGCACCTGTCTCCCCCTCCCCCTCCCCCCTCCCCTCCCCTCCCCTCCCCTCCCCTCCCCTCCCCTCCCCTCCCCTCCCCTCCCCCCCCCCCCCCACTAGTGTCGCGACTGCCGTGCACCTGTCCTGTTCCTCCACCGGTGTAGCGACCGCCGTGACGCGGCGTTACAGAACAAATAATGCGTCACGCGGCACTGACCTGTGCCAAGGTGACGCATCAGAGTGACATGTCAGGTCCGCCTGTGACATGTCGGGTCGATCAAGTCAGTCTGTGACGCTATTGCAACAGTGCATCACGGCACATCGGATGTCTTCTTCACATGCCGCTGCAGTTCACCCGCTCCTCTTTAAAATGAAACAATCCAATGTTTCGGGTTAACAGCGCTGCTTCAGTCATGAGATTCTGATATCGATTGGACGCCAGCCCGGCCATATATGACCCATTACCATCCATTAGAACGCCAGCCCGGCCATACATGACCCATTACCATCGATTAGGACTCCAGCCCGGCCATATATGACCCATACCATCGATTGACACGCCAGCCCGGCCATACATGACCCCTTACCATCGATTAGGACTCCAGTCCGGCCATACATGACCCATTACCATCGATTAGGACGCCAGCCCGGCCATACATGACCCATTACCATCCATTAGAATGCCAGCCCGGCCATACATGACTCATTACCATCCATTAGGACGCCAGCCCGGCCATACATGACCCATTACCATCCATTAGAACGCCAGCCCGGCCATACATGACCCATTACCATTCATTAGAACGCCAGCCCGGCCATGCATGACCCATTACCATCGATTAGGACGCCAGCCCGGCTATATATGACCCATTACCCGCGTGCATACGAGATGACAAGAAACAACTCGTTACTGATTGGCCAAAGATCACCACTGAGAATGGGTGGAAGCCCCGCATTACATGATTACATGATCACGGTTTGCCCCAGCTGCTGCTCTTCTATCATATGGCCAGCTTGGCGACAGAGGCCTGGTAACATGGAGACAGAGGCCTGGTAACATGGAGATAGAAGCCTGGTAACATGGAGACAGAGGCCTGGTAACATGGAGACAGAGGTCTGGTAACATGGAGACAGGGGCCTGGTAACATGGAGACAGAGGCCTGGTAACATGGAGACAGAGGCCTGTAACATGGAGTCGGAGGCCTGGAACATGGAGACAGAGGCCTGGTAACATGGAGACAGAGGCCTGGAACATGGAGACAGAGGCCTGGTAACATGGAGACAGAGGTCTGGTAACATGGTGACAGACTGCCTGGTAACATGGAGACAGAAGCCTGGTAACATGGAGACAGAGGCCTGGTAATATGGAGACAGAGGCCTGGTAACATGGAGACAGAGGCCTGGTAACATGGAGACAGAGGCCTAGTAACATGGAGACAGAGACCTGGAACATGGAGACAGAGGCCTGGTAGCATGGAGGCAGAGGCCTAGCAACATGGAGACAAAGGCCTGGTAACATGGAGACAGAGGCCTGGTAACATGGAGACAGAGACCTGGAACATGGAGACAGAGACCTGGTAACATGGATACAGAGGCCTGGTAACATGGAGACAGAGGCCTGGTAACATGGAGACAGATACCTGGAACATGGAGACAGAGGCCTGGTAACATGGAGGCAGAGGCCTGGTAACATGGAGATAGAGGCCTGGTAACATGGAAACAGAGACCTGGAACATGGAGACAGATACCTGGTAACATGGAGAAAGAGGCCTGATAACATGGAGACAGGGGCCTGGTAACATGGAGACAGATACCTGGAACATGGAGACAGAGGCCTGGTAACATGGAGACAGAGGCCTGGTAACATGGAGACAGAGACCTGGAACATGGAGACAGAGGTCTGGTAACATGGAGACAGAGGCCTGGTAACATGGAGACAGAGGCCTGGAACATGGAGACAGAGACCTGGTAACATGGAGACAGAGGCCTGGTAACATGGAGACAGAGGCCTGATAACATGGAGACAGAGGCCTGGTAACATGGAGACAGAGGCCTGGTAACATGGAGACAGAGGCCTGGTAACATGGAGACAGAGGCCTGGTAACATGGAGACAGAGGCCTAGTAACATGGAGACAGAGGCCTGGTAACATGGAAACAGACCTGGAACATGGAGACAGAGGCCTGGTAACATGGAGACAGCAGCCTGGCAACATAGAGACAGAGGCCTAGTAACATGGAGACAGAGGCCTGGTAACATGGAGACAGAGGCCTGGTAACATGGAGACAGATACCTGGAACATGGATATAGAGGCCTGGTAACATGGAGACAGAGGCCTGGCAACATGGAGACAGAAGCCTGGTAACATGGGGACAAAGGCCTGGTAACATGGAGACAGAGGCTTGGTAACATGGAGACAGAGGCCTGGTAACATGGAGACAGAGGCCTGGCAACATGGAGACAGAGGCCTGGTAACATGTAGACAGAGGCCTGGTAACATGGATACAGAGGCCTGGTAACATGGAGACAGAGGCCTGGTAACATGGAGACAGAGGGCTGGTAACATGGAGACAGAGGCATGGTAACATGGAGACAGAGGCCTAGTAACATGGAGACAGATGCCTGGTAACATGGAGACAGAGGCCTGGTAACATGGAGACAGATTGCCCTTGTGCGTCAGCGGCAGACTAACCCAGCCAACAGAAATGGAGCGTGAAACTCCGTTTTTTGATTGTGTTACTGCAGAAACATCGAGCAGAGTGGAAAATTACGTTGCCAAAGAAAAGTTAACAGCAACCTATCTTATCATTTGGAAACAAAGCTAACCAATGTAATGGCATACGTGTTCAACACTCTTATATAACACCACGCAAAGTTACCACGAGTCTATCCAAATGAGCTGAAAGATAGAGAAAGAGAAAGGATGGATAGAACCTGTCACTTCGACATCAAATGTAGGGCAAATCAAAACGAATGAGAGCAAATGAAAGAATGATTTCCAAAGCTCTTTGTAATTAGATACAACAGTTACGAAGAAAAGCGATGAACCAGTCAAAAAATAACAGTTCACTCGCGAAAACTGCCGCCGATCTCTTAGTCCGAGATGGCCAGCGACTGGTGGTAATGGGGATTCATGACGCAGGCAGAAAACGGCGGACAAACTGAGTTCACCGCAGTGCAGCAAACACCATGGCACCATGACATTCCCCATGGCACCATGACATTCCCCTGGCTCAAACGTTCCGAATCTCAAGCTCAAATCTCAAACTTGACCCTACATATAACAGTCGTATTAAAGCTCTCGGTTGCTAAGTCAGAAACTAAATTATCAAATAAAAACGCAAATGATCCAAATAAAATCAAATACAATATTTTAGCAGACTAAATAAAGGCATATGTTCAGACAAAGCATGCAAACAAGGGCATTTGTATGCCTGCAGTCAGCAGCAGTCAGAAATATTTTCCAGCTCACATCTGCTCATGCGATCAGCCTGGCACCCGAGGTCGGCCGAGACGAAATGACTTGCAAAATGACCTTTTTGGACTTGACTGAGCTCCAATGATGTCCCTCTTCCATCATCTTCCATCATCTTCCATGGTTCAGTTGGTAGGCACACCCGCCCACACAATTTCCGACCAGGCAAGGCGGGAATAAATCGAGTCGACGAGGGTTCGCCCTCCGACTCGTGCTAACATTTGCCCTTGTCTGTGGTGGCCAGCGGTTGATGGCATTAGTCCCGGTCAAATCAGGTCAACGGGCAGGCAGGTCCGTGCGAGGCTTCGCTGTGGGTGAAGATTTCGGCCTAAACCGGGCCTCCAAACAGCAGCGAGCATACGGAACCGTTCATAAATCAGTTCGAAGTGGAGCAGATTTCTCCCCAGGCAGACTGAACTTCAGATGGAAGGTGTAATCCTGCTTTTGGACAATGCAGCAGCGCACTGCAAGTAGAATTTCGTGAAATGGGGATTGCTTGCGATGAAATGGCTAGGGAAATCAAAGTAAACTGCTGCACCGTCACTTTACACAGCCTTTTATTCTTAATTTGGATGGTCAGTTCACGTCATAAACTGGCAAGTGAAATGGAGCATCTAGTATGACGTTAGATAAACTATAATAAATACTAGTAAAGCAGATAACTTACTAGTAAACATTGATGTAATTTGGACAATATGTGAACAAACGAACTGTGCATGTTGCACGGCGAGGTTAAAAAATAAGGTGGACAGTGAACACTATAGAAAATCAAGCACTAATTTCAGGCGAAGAAACTCAATCGGTAGTCCAGTTTAACTATTGTATAGTTACTCCTTTTTTGCACAGCGAAAAACGATGTGAATAAAATAACTCTTAACTTGTAAAATACAATAATAACCTGTCCAAATAATCCCCAGTCACATAAAAATCAACAATAACCACCTAACTCAGCAAAGGTGAGCCTCCATTTAACTCTGCATTCCCACCGGTGCAATATCCACCGCCGAACATAAGTTTGGTCAAATGTGTGCGGCACTTGACAAGTTCGGCGAATTTCGAATAGCATACGGCACGGCAGCCCCGCTTTCCCTAAGCCCCAATCACCATAGAACCCCGCTCTGAAAACTACGCCGCACAGTGCACAACAATGCCCGAATGCCTGATCAAACGCCTGACTTTCCGATCAACGAGACGAGGGACAGTGCCATAAAAGAGAAATACGACACAATAAATGTTTAACAGAGCTACCTTAAACAGCAAATGTCGTGAACCTAAGCGTATCCACGACCACCGAAAACGAGAAATAATAATGCAATATTTTCATAGCGTGAATTTTTACAGTTCGTACATAATGCCTAATATACTATGTTGTGGATTAGTTTGGAAACCCAAGAGGAAAGTTATGCAAGTCAGTAAATGAATAAGTATGCCTAATCAAATACGCTATAGCTAAGTTTGGATACCTAAAAGGAAAATTATCAAAATCCACAAATTAGTCCATTATGCCTAATCGAATACCATATGGTTTAGTTTGGATGTCTCGAAATAAAGTTATTTAACTCTGAGGAAGCGGGCAGCCGCGCATTTGTTGCGATAACACTCGGCAATAGATGCGCAGGAGAGGTTCAATATTTACACTCTTTTTTTATTTTATTTTTTTTCTATGCCGCCACCCATTAACAGGTGACCAGGAGTGCCCCCGCCCTCGATCCCATCGACGCACATCACCTTACTTTAACACCAGAGAACAAAAGAGAAAATGTCGCGGCACTCCCAGCTAGGAAATGGAAGAAGAAATAAAAAAAGCAAATGAAGAGAGGAAGGCTAAGTGGTCAGTGGTAATGTGGTTAAAAATAAGAAGGCAGAAAGTAGTCGTTGCTGAAATCAACAAGTGACTGCCCCCCAACTACGCCCCTGGGAATCATACATTCTGACATTCGCACATCGTAACCGAGTTAGTAAGGATTGTGTGTGCCCCACTGCCTGCTGGCCCCATCACGTTGCCATCAAGAAAGGTTTGCCAGACAGTGAGGCAGGATACAATTTCATTCATACAAAGGTTGGGGAAGGCAGATCTTGGTCTAGGCAAGCAGAAGGTCTATGCTGGAACCCGGTGAGCCCCCCAGCTAAGCAAAGCTTGTTGCTGTTCGATCTCACCCAGGTTCCAGCGTCGGTTAGTCGGGGTGGCTTTCGCGCATGATATAATTAATTGATCTATAAGTTGAAACATGATCTAATTAATTCATATTTCAAGAAAGCAGAAAAGAAATAGAGGTACTATATTGCTCAACACCAATATAAATCTCTATCTCTGATTTACTATGTTTTATTTCAAATTATGCACGTTTATGCATGCTTATGTTGTTTGTTTATATACTGTTACTTAGTTCTGCAAATTTGTATTATTGTTTATTTATAATGTTACATACATTACAAATTGCATAACTCCATTCTTCTGCAACTTAGAAGTTAGAAGATGACTTTACAAATAGTTAACATTTAGCACTGCTATGGCTATTATTGTATTTAGGCTCATTTACATAAATGAGCAAACTACAAGGATTTTTTTTCTAGGCTTGTGAGGCAAGCAGGGAAGGGTTATTCATATTCACTGATCATGTGATTTTTAGTGATTTCTTTTATTTGTTTTGTAGTAGATGGTATTGAGTTTATGTGGGGGAATCTGGGGGCAACAATTGAATTCCATAAACGTGGTCCTATCCATGCTATGGTACGTGTCCGGTATAATTTTCGAGTGAATATTTCTTCAAAATGTCGTGCTACTCTTGAAGCTCTGTGATTGGTCTGAGTGAATTCGAAAAGTGAGGCTATGACTGGTGGGGCACTTCCAGATGCAACATTATAAAGCACGACTATAGCTTGCTGTCTGGCAATGTCCTTTACTTTAAGAATTTTGAGCTTTACATATATTGGGTTTGTGTGGGCTAGTCTTGCTTGATTATCAACAATCCTGACTATCTTTTTCTGTAGGATAAGCAATTTGTTAAGAAGTGATTTCGGTGCATTTCCCCATAACAGACAGCAGTAATTAAGATAAGGCAGAACTAATGCATTATACAACAGAAATCGGTGTTTCTGACCCAGGAAATATCTAGAGCGACTTATAATCCCTATATTACGACTTATTATACTTGAAATATGCATAATGTGACTCTCCCACTTGAGTTCTTCGTCTATATATACACCAAGATACCTCACAGTTTCTGTATGTCCTATATTTATACCATTTAATATTACATTGATGTCAACATTTATTTTAGATTTATTGTATATTTGATAGAATGTTTTATTGTTGTTTAAGGACAGCTTGTTTGCTTGCAGCCATTTGTATACCTTTGGTAGTTCTGTATCTAAGTTATTTTGCAATTCAGAATTGGAATCAGCCTCAAATAAAAGGGCTGTATCATCAGCATAAAGTAATGATGTAAACTTTGACGAAATCCTGGGAAAATCATTTATGTATAAGATGAACAGAAGTGGGCCCAGAAAAGAGCCCTGGGGGACCCCAATACTTACTTGACTCAGGCTTGACTGGACTTTTTTATACTCTACACATTGATATCTATTTGATAAGTATGAGTCTATGATTGTCAGGAATGTATCTGTGATACCATATGAGTGAAGTTTAAGCAATAATATTCTGTGATCAACAGTATCAAATGCCTTTTTTAAGTCCAGGTAGATACCACAGTTCATTTTGTTTGATTCAAACCCCCTGATTACTTTATCTTGCAATATGGGCAAGGGCATGTATGTTGAGTATCCCTTCCTAAATCCAAATTGGTTGGGACAAATTATGCTATTGTTGGAGACATGTTCCATGACGCGGACATGGATCACTTTCTCTAGAATTTTTGATATATATGGAAGGATACTGATTGGTCTATAATTGTTCATTTGTGTTCTATCACCTGATTTATAAATAGGTTTTATGACAGCAATTTTGAGTCTGCTTGGAAATTTCCCCTGGTCAAGACATATATTTATAAAGTGGACAAGCTTGTCTATGATTGCCATAAATGTTAACTTAAAGATTCTTGCATTAATTTTATCCACTCCATGTCCCACATTTTTCATGTTCTTAATTATAGATATAAGTTCATCATTATTAGTATGTTGCAAATGATTTGTTGTGTCTTTGCAAGGGTCTCCAAGGAACTCAGCCTCCTCAGGACACCCTTTCATGTTTTGTTGCAGGGTTTTCCCAACTGAGCTGAAGAAGGCATTAAATTCCTCTGCAATTTCTAAATTATCCTCAACATGTTTGTCTTCATTGTTTTTAAAGTAATTTGGAAATGTATTCTGATATGATTTTCCAGTAGTATGAGTGATGATAATTTTCCACATTTTTTTGGCATCATCCTTATTCTCCTCAAGCTCATCCTGTATATATTTGCACTTAGCACCCCGGATCAAGGTGTTTAGGATATTTCTGTATTTAACATATTTGTTTATATTTTCTTGTGTGGGGTTCTTTTGTTTTACATTAAAGAGTTTGCATCTGTTGTCTATAGATGCCAGGATAGATGGTGATATCCAGGGTTTTATTGGAGTATTTTTACGATTTGGGCTATATTTGAAGCTGAATTTATCTATACCACTTGTATATGCATTGATGATTTCACCAGCAGTTTCAGGATCAGTGATGGCTTCAAAGCTTTCCAATGATTTCTTTATATGTTCAGTTAAATTTGGTATTTTGTGATAATCAAATTGACATTGAATTTCCCTCTTGTTTCCTTTTGGACTGACTGCGAAGTCTAGTGTAGTAAATATTGGGAAATGGTCACCTGTATCATCAAGTATTATTCCAGATTTGTTAACAAGGGTTAAGTTATTGCAAAAGATGTTATCAATGAGTGAGTAACAAGTGTTCTGTATCCTTGTGGATTTAGAAACTAATGGAAGAAAACTTGATGATGCTAATAAATTGAAAAAAATCCAATGCTGCACCCCCTTTGGAAATACTCAAAGAGATCAAGATTGAAATATCCACAGATGAAGGCAATTTTATTCCTTATTTGAATAATATCTATGGCATTCCCTAGTTCTTCAATGAAACTGTTATTGCTAAGGTTAGGGGGTTTATATATTTGGCACACTAGGATAGATAAATTGTTTCTTAACTGACATTCAATAAGTAGTGATTCTGTACACCTGAACACTTTGGGCAATTGTTGTGTTTCTCTGACATCATTATTCACATAAATTGCAACCCCACCCCCAGTACCATCGGTTCTACTATCAAAATAGCAAGAGTAACCATTTATGTGTCTTTTCTTTTCCATTTCTTTGCATAGCCATGTCTCTGAGACACATATTATTGACCATCTAACTTTAGTTCTAAACAAAAGCACTTCAAATTCAGCAAATTTATCATCTGAAAGCAAGGACCTGGCATTTATATGGATGATGGTAAACTTGCCAGGGTATGAAGCAGCTGAGGTATCTGATACAGTACCAGGGACAGGGAGGCAATGGTATTTACAGTTAGTTCGAATATTCTCAAATGAATTATATGTATGGGTATGACTTACATCAGTGGGACCTATGACTGGAAAAGGGCAAAATATATGTTGGTCAAGGGATGGTGGATGGTATATACTTTCTGAAAGAATCATACTCACACCAATTGAAAGTGATGCAGTGTACGCTAGGCGATGGGGAAGCCCAGGAAATGAAACACTTCAATATGGAAGCATTTAATAGATTTGGTAGCATGTTAGAGCAGCAATGTATGGCACGTGATATATAGACTCTGTATATATTTTTCCAATATTCTGTTATAGAAAACGGAAATATCATAAGTATCATCTAATAGTTATATTTATAGGGTATGTGTAAACTGAAAACTGTATACTATATTTCAAATAATAGTAGATCTCTGTGAAAGGTACACAATGTCACGTGGATACTGTGTATTGTATCAGTGTTGTGATTGTAATTTATGCGGCTTAACTGTAACCTCGTTTGATGAATGGGTGGGTATCTATTGCCTTGAATGGGTGAATGAGATGGTGGGCAGAGTGAGGAGGCTGCTAGTAATGGTGAGAGGGGAGTAGTAATTGTTGTTACCTACATTATGCTTGTGGTCATGCCTGGACTAATGTGTGGCGCCCATGAACATTATTGCATATCAGCGTATGAAGCCTCATGCCTGTGAAATGTGGGCTGTAGCACTCATTCAAATCGTAATTGGATGCATCCCGTGGAACAATGTTTTTCATTTGTATCTTGTGTTTTGCAAATACCATATCAATATTACTCTATACTATGTATGATCCATCACAGCATCATATAGTAGCTGTGACAGGAGCGCGTCCAGGAGCTACTCGTTAATCTGCTTGCAGTATGTTCATGCTGAATGTGATAGCAGTTAATAAGTTTACTCTTAGTTTGACAACTGTCACGATATTCCGACTACGTAACCGGGACAGAGGGGCAATGTGCAGTCAATGCATCAGTAAATTCACGGTGTGACATTAAAACAGCTGCATTGTTGGACAAACACTACTTCCTAAAACCTAAAGGAACCCTTTTCCCGGCCGTGTGAGAATCTCAATCAGTCATCGATAACTATGCTGATATAACTCAGAGCACTCATTGCTCACAAGTGACGTCATGGCTCCGAGTTTAGTATATGGCAGATAAAGGGGTGATGGCCCGGTCCCCGTTAGCCGGTCGGCGACACGTTACAGTCGACCAAAATAGCGCACCCAAAGGTCACGTCCAATGGGTTCGAAGGTGAATGGCCACGCTGTCACCGCGAGATTGATGACATCTTTGACACATCAACATGCATTAGCGGGGTCGTTTCGGCGAAGATCACGTCATGTTTGACAAGTGGTGACAAAGAGGGCACTGGTGAACAGGTCAGTGAAGGGTGAAGATCCCCTGCGACAGCGGGGGAGCAACATGATCACCCGTGAGGCGTGGCAGGTGAGACCCACGTAAGGATGTCTGTAGCTTTTGGCACAAAACGAACAGCACACGCAGCTGATAAAAGGTTTGCTGTGGACTCGCCGCCTTCGTCAGCGCTCAAGACATGTCAAATCCTTTTCAGGATGATAGCTATCAGGGTCTCAAGAGAGAGGATGATCTGGAGATGGCATCCTCTCTTGAGGGTAAATCTCTAGAGCGCTGGAAAGGCGGCAATCGTTCCCCGCCAGCCTTCCACTGGCGTCTTCGCATTAACAAATTTCGGTGTGCGTAGATTCGACGAGATTCCCTTTAAAAGCTCGGCCAATGCCCATCTAGCTCTCCTGCCTCCAGCCACTGCACTCCAAAACCTATTTTGAGAACTTACACATAAAGGTATCCATGGAGATGCCTCCATGGGCTCCGGCGATTACTTTAGGCAATTTCCGCGCTTTGGAAATCATTTGATCTCGCTTCGAGACTTAGCAAGCATGAGCTTTTACCATCATTGGTCTCGAGACCACCATCCAGGGGGGAAAAGATAATAAGTCAAAATCGAACACACGACCGTGAAATACTTCTGGAATGGAATGCTCAGCTGACCCATGGCTGGCCTAGCTTAAATCCTGTAGATGGCGCTAAATGTTTCTGCTAGTGCACTTGCGCGTGCGGTGGCGCTTGAGTCGGGTTACCAAAGGCTATGAAATGTCGCGAAAAGCAATGCAAAGGGAGATGTCATCAGATCTAAACAAATGAATTGCTTAGCTATAGTCTATGCTAATAGCCGTTTTCACGAAGGATTTTGCGTTTGGGGCGTTTGGGGCGTTTGGGGCGTTTGGGGCGTTTGGGGCGTTTGGGGCGTTTGGGGCGTTTGGGGCGATTGGGGCGATTGGGGCGATTGGGGCGTTTGGGGCAAATGGGTTGGGGGGAGGGGGTAGTGTTAAGAGCTATGGCCACGTGACACGGTGTTTGGTCAAAAACTCCAAAACTCCAAAACTCCAAAGCTCCAAAACTCCAAAACTCCAAAACTCCAAAACTCCAAAACTCCAAAAACTCCAAAACTCCCAAACTCCAAAATTAAAAAAAAAAATCAAAAATTTCCAAAATTAAAAAATGTCAAAATTTCAATATAAAAAAGTCCAAAACCAAAACCCATACAAATGTACAACCAACCTTCGGACCGGCGATGCCCCATATCATTGCCCCCGCGCATATCCGAATAACCGAAGGTTGGTTGTATCCGAAGGTTGCTGAAGGTACCATTGTAATAACACTTCGGAATTTTGGAATTTTGGAATTTTGGAATTTTGGAGTTTTGGAGTTTTGGAGTTTTGGAGTTTTGGAGTTTTGGAGTTTTGGAGTTTTGAAGTTTTGGAATTTGGAGTTTTGGAGTTTCGGAGTTTTGAAGTTTTAGAGTTTTAGAGTTTTTGACCAAACACTGTCACGTGGCCATTAGCTCTAAACACTGGCCCTAAACCATCCATTTACCCTAAACTCCCCAATCGCCCCAATCGCCCCAATCGCCCCAAACGCCCCAAGCGCAAAATCCTTCGTGAAAACGGCTATTGTGTCAAACCTGCCTAAAATATCTAAAGTCAGAATGTTATATATGGTAAAAGTTAACGGGAGTCCCCATCGCGGAACGGCGTGGCCTGATGAGGTTGAAACAGCTATTAGCTAATAATGCCTCCGTCTTGCATACGTTTGACGGTAGCGTTGTCGAGGTGTGCGTCAGTCTCTCATCACCGCCAGTGTGTGTTGGTCACGTTGTCGAGGTGTGCGTCAGTCTCATCACCGCCAGTGTGTGTTGGTCACGTTGTCGAGGTGTGCGTCAGTCTCATCACCGCCAGTGTGTGTTGGTCACGCAACGTGAACTTCGCGAGCGCCCTAAGGAACGGATAAAGTTTTGAGGGACATTGCGAGCAGGGGCAGATCTACTCGTGGGGTTGAGGGGGGTCCAACTCCAGTGGCGTATTTCCATTTTTTTAATGTTGAGTGGGGGGGGTTAGCAGGCCGTCAGCCGTCGGCGAGAAAGTTGTTAACCGGATGGGGGGGGGGGGGAGCGCGTTGTCAGGCCGTCTGCAACTGTACGTCGTACGTTTTTTTTTGGGGGGGGAACCATAGTTTCAGGACTTGGGGGCATGGGCCCCCTCCTGGATCCACCCCTGATTGCGAGACCATGTAGCTTTCTCTTCAGGCCTAAACGTAATGGAATGGAGACCACCTCAGATTATCTGGTTGATGCGCCTGAAACAAAGAGTGTGCGGAGAACCGCCCATGGCTTCTGAGAAGCATGCATGGTTTCAGCTGTACCTTCTCCGCTGAGAATGTTGACGTGTTCTTCGAACATTTTTAGCATTGAGAACCCGGCATGGTTTCGAAACTTGTGGCTCTCTGCAGAGAATGGCTAGTGGGCTCGGATACCTTTGGAAGAACCATGCATGGTCTCCGTAGGTTTTCAGTGTGGTTTGCCCACGTCGTGTGGCCCAAACAGGTGACTGCAACAGCAGAGCGGACGCCAACCAAAGGAAAAGCCGCACGAGTACGGACAAATGTGAAATGGTTATATGAAAAAACAGGACGTAGAACGCTACGTACGAATGCTATTTAAATATCAAAAGCATCGGACCTGCAGTCTTTGGAAATTTATATCAAATATAGTAATTCTCATCAAATAATGACCGTTATTTGACCCTATTTAAATAATAAAATAATGACCCTATTTATTGACCCTATTTGGTAAATATATAGGGCAATAACCCTATTTGGGTAATTAATGGAGTCTTCGGGCGGGGAAATGGAGCTTGAGCAGCTAACTGATAATTTATGGTTGATTCGTTTGGTAGCGCACAGCGCACATACATTTATCAGTATCCTAGGATCTGATTCACGATCGATCTGACAACTATACCAGATCAGTATCCCAGGATCTGATTCACGATCGTTCTGACAACTATACCAGATCAGTATCCCAGGATCTGATTCACGATCGTTCTGACAACTATACCAGATCAGTATCCCAGGATCTGATTCACGATCGTTCTGACAACTATACCAGATCAGTATCCCAGGATCTGATTCACGATCGTTCTGACAACTATACCTGATCAGTATCCCAGGATCTGATTCACGATCGATCTGACAACTATACCAGATCAGTATCCCAGGATCTGATTCACGATCGATCTGACAACTACACCAGATCAGTATCCCAGGATCTGATTCACGATCGATCTGACAACTATACCAGATCAGTATCCCAGGATCTGATTCACGATCGATCTGACAACTATACCAGATCAGTATCCCAGGATCTGATTCACGATCGATCTGACAACTATACCAGATCAGTATCCCAGGATCTGATTCACGATCGATCTGACAACTATACCAGATCAGTATCCCAGGATCTGATTCACGATCGATCTGACAACTATACCAGATCAGTATCCCAGGATCTGATTCACGATCGATCTGACAACTATACCAGATCAGTATCCCAGGATCTGATTCACGATCGATCTGACAACTATACCAGATCAGTATCCCAGGATCTGATTCACGACCGTTCTGACAACTATACCAGATCAGTATCCCAGGATCTGATTCACGATCGATCTGACAACAATACCAGATCAGTATCCCAGGATCTGATTCACGATCGGTCTGACAACTATACCAGATCAGTATCCCAGATCTGATTCACGATCGATCTGACAACTATACCAGATCAGTATCCCAGGATCTGATTCACGATCGATCTGACAACTATACCAGATCAGTATCCCAGGATCTGATTCACGATCGATCTGAAAACTATACCAGATCAGTATCCCAGGATCTGATTCACGATCGATCTGACAACTATACCAGATCAGTATCCCAGATCTGATTCACGATCGATCTGACAACTATACCAGATCAGTATACCAGGATCTGATTCACGATCGATCTGACAACTATACCAGATCAGTATCCCAGGATCTGATTCACGATCGATCTGACAACTATACCAGATCAGTATCCCAGGATCTGATTCACGATCGTTCTGACAACTATACCAGATCAGTATCCCAGGATCTGATTCACGACCGTTCTGACAACTCTTCCAGATCAGTATCCCAGGATCTGATTCACGACCGTTCTGACAACTATACCAGATCAGTATCCCAGGATCTGATTCACGATCGATCTGACAACTATACCAGATCAGTATCCCAGGATCTGATTCACGATCGATCTGACAACTATACCAGATCAGTATCCCAGGATCTGATTCACGATCGTTCTGACAACTATACCAGTTGATGTTTCTATGTCACCATATTATCGCGAAGAGCATCAACACCAGTTAATGCTAATGGTATCCAGCTCTGTGTCACCGTTTACGCGCTGTCAAACGTTGGGAACCACTGCTTTAGACTTGACCAACAGAGCATTTGTCCACTTATATTCCTGCCCCTAGATGGCACTAGTAGTAAACGCCTGAAGTTATGCTGTACCGCATAGCCTTAAGCCGGTGGTCTGCGCAGTGGGGGAGGGGGCAACGAGTCATTCTGGTCATCAAAAGGGGGTAACCATATCCTTGCCGTTGAGGACCACTGAACAAGTAGATTCTTTCTGACCGCTGTTTCTCATGGTATTCTTTATGACCGCTGTTTCTCATGGTATAGATCCAAAACGTGTTACAATAGACACAGGTTTGAATTTCCTTCCAATTTTTCCGGGCGTCTGAGCAGACTGGTTACCGATTCGACACTGATTGAATCGATTCGAATCGTTCAATCAAAATTCATTGAATAAAAAATGATTGATTCACCACCAGATCTTTTGATTCATGAATCGTGATTGAATCAAAACCCGCATCTAATCAAGGCTGATTGAATCAAAAGATTTAACGATTCTTAACGATTCAAGTGCACTGGTAAATTGTGCAAATACATGCAGTCCCAGTGGCTACATTAATTTATACTGAAATAGTATTGCTGTAACAGTGTTTGAATGAAATGATGTGCATGTTTCCATTTGTATTGATTTGACATAAATTCACCGCATATATTTAAATGCTGAATCAAACGTGAATCGATTAAATGTTTTTTTTTTTGTTGTATTCTTTGAATCGGAAAGAATCAATTCTCAACATTTTCTCCGTGAATCGAACGGTGATTGAATCATTCAGATTCCAAAATGATTATGATTGAATCGTTCCAAAAAAGTTAAATCAATAACCAGTCGGCGTCTGACCGTTACATCCGGGACGTGACAGCGCGCAATCAGCTGCTAGCGCTTCCGGCGAATCCGGACCCGTCGTCATGGCAATAATGATCACGTATGTAAGACCGGTGAGCCGATCGGGGAGCACGTGCCATTTGGTAAACATAAGTGACGACGAATAGTGACGCACTGAACATCCAGCGAGCTGGTCTCTGACGGAAATACACGTCACAGACTGCAGGGTGATGTCCTCAAATCATACTGATTTCTATGAATGCACTATGAACGTATTGATTATAGCGAAAGTTGTTTGAGCTTTTTCCTATCGGTGGTGGTGACGATGGCTCCTTATTTTCGCTTTTCCGTTTCCTTTTTTACTCTGCCGTCACTTGTCGTCGTCGTATGAATTTTTTCGTCGTGTCTTATTGCGTTTGGACAGCATTTTAGCTAGTTTTTGTTAGCACGTGCTTGTTTGCTTCGTGCATCAGTGACGCAGGCAAGTGCTGCGCACCGCGCTGTATATTGCCAGGATCGATAGAGGACCCCCCCCCCCCCCCCACAAAAAAAGTTTATTAGCAGTCTAGTTTCTCCTGAAATATATTTATCAGAGGGAGCATATCCTATTGAGATATTCGTCCTGTAAAAATGTAATTTCCAAATGACGCAGAAGACTACGGTAGGTATGTTCGTCCACACAATGCATGGAAGACCAGCCAACTGTTTTGCTGAACTCGATCGCCCCGCACCGAATGGAAATGGGTCGTCCCGTCAAAGCACCGCCACACCTGAGTGTTACGAAGCCGACTGTGCTGTGTCTAACATCCACCCAGCACGTTCAGAATCGACAACATTTCAATTTCATGATGAATTGAAAAGGAAGGAATCGGGAGGCCGTGTGCTCGATTGATGCCGCCGGGAATTGTAATTAACAAGTCACTTATGAGGAGGGCAGATGATTAATCCCAAACCCGTTGGAGGCAGGCTGTGGATGGACACATTAATCGAGTGCGAGCTTTGTTTCGACTGCGTTAGTTTATGACACAGCCTAACAACGTGTTGCTCTTTCAAATGAAACCTACACACTTGGTGGTGAGATTTACTGATTTCCTACCAAGAGAAAACAAAAACTGGACGATAATTTGTTAACTACAAGCACAACACTAAAATGGTTTGTACCTGAACGCCACTATGTTCCCGGGAACTATCGCCAGTGATGGCCTACGCTACGCTACGGTATGATTTTTGGTAACCCGTAGCTCAAGAAATCGTTCCGTAGCGTAATCGAAGCATTTCGTAGCGTACTACCGAAAAATATTTAAATAACGTAACTGCTACGTAAGGTATTTCGTAGCATATCGCCAACATCGCCCCCTGGCAAATATTGCCTCCTCCTCCCCCTCCCCCTCAATACTGAGCATTTTAACTGGGTAAGTGCTCGTTGAATGTAAGGCATTAGATATATAATGGTGACAATTATTTTTATATGACCTCCTTACAAATTACTATTCAAATTTTAGTGCACATTAATATATATTGTATATGAATTTTCGGCCACGAGCCATGATCACATATACAATAAAGCAAAGATGAATGAATCCTTCCGACAGTAAATCGTATAATCTAGTCACGGCAGAGTCATCAGGGTCCACGTCCTTCCGACAGTAAATCGTATAATCTAGTCACGGCAGAGCCATCAGGGCCCACGTCCTTCCGACAATAAATCGTATTATCTAGTCACGGCAGAGCCATCAGGGCCCACGTCCTTCCGACAATAAATCGTATAATCTAGTCACGGCAGAGCCATCAGGGCCCACGTCCTTCCAACAGTAAATCGTATAATCTAGTCACGGCAGAGCCATCAGGGCCCACGTCCTTCCGACAATAAATCGTATAATCTAGTCACGGCAGAGCCATCAGGGCCCACGTCCTTCCGACAATAAATCGTATTAGTTACGGCAGAGCCATCAGGGTCCACGTCCTTCCGACAATAAATCGTATAATCTAGTCACGGCAGAGCCATCAGGGTCCACGTCCTTCCGACAATAAATCGTATAATCTAGTCACGGCAGAGCCATCAGGGCCCACGTCCTTCCAACAGTAAATCGTATAATCTAGTCACGGCAGAGCCATCAGGGTCCACGTCCTTCCGACAATAAATCGTATAATCTAGTCACGGCAGAGCCATCAGGGCCCACGTCCTTCCGACAATAAATCGTATAATCTAGTCACGGCAGAGCCATCAGGGCCCACGTCCTTCCGACAATAAATCGTATAATCTAGTCACGGCAGAGCCATCAGGGCCCACGTCCTTCCGACAATAAATCGTATAATCTAGTCACGGCAGAGCCATCAGGGCCCACGTCCTTCCGACAATAAATCGTATAATCTAGTCACGGCAGAGCCATCAGGGCCCACGTCCTTCCGACAATAAATCGTATAATCTAGTCACGGCATCCACAGACGTTATCATTCGCGTCACGCAATGTCAAATACATTTCCATTATCTAATGGATATTTACTTTATCATATTATGAACATTATATCATTATAGTATGTAGCTCGTGTAGATTAGCCATGATTCTTCAACATAATGTGATAACGCAGTATTTGTAAGCAGGCTGCACTTCAACACAATAGTTGTTTGTCTAACTTAAGCACAATATTTTAAGACAGCCTATGTCAATCAAATTCGGCATGAAAACAGTTTGATCAACGATAGCAAATCACGAAGACATCGAAATAATCACAAGTCGATCACAAGTCGATCACGAAGGCATCGAAATAACAGCTCAGCCTCACCCAGTATAACGATCGATTCTTCAACACGTCCACTTACGTAATTGAAGCCTTTGGAGTTGACACCAGGCGTGGCCAGGTCAAAAAATAGCTACGATAACTGCCTCGGCCGAAAGTAAAATGAGCCTCTCTTGAGGATCCCAATTCGTCACGCGGCCTCTACTCTACCGCAGGTGTCTGCAATTTCTTACCTGCGAAACGTTTTGGCAATACATACTTCAAACGCTTTGATATCATAAGCTTGTTGAAGGATAAAATTGATTCCAATTGCTCGACAAAATGCAACTATCTCCCAATTCAAAGAAATACTAAGTGAAGGAAACCCACAGTTGACACAGACTCATCTGCACATATTGTCCTGTGCAGTGCAGTGCACAATACAGGAATAAATATATTGCAGAATACTACAGACAGATTCACAACCCGGATCATACTCGTTCCAGGTTCGACCTCAAATTCACATGATGTCCGAACACGCGAACTACCACACACAAGTACCGCGACAGCCGGAACCAAGGTCCTAGGACAGACCAAGGACTTGGCTTTTCTTTTCGACCGACATGACCAACGCTCCCGTTCCACGAGGTTGCTCCGTTGGCGTCCACATCATTAGGGTTACATCAATACACACCAAACCGTGTGCTACCACTGCTGTTTATCCCGCACCCGAAACCGGGCAAATATTGTGACTCGCCGAAGAACATTTCTCCCAACCAAACCACGCCTGTGCCAATCACACCTCACCACCTAGCGCCTCCGTGAGAAGAGTCACTAACGTCCAGCATCGCGCACTTCCCGAAATGGCCGCCACTCGTCCCGGCCGTAAACGATCGTCAAATACACTCTGCATCACGTGCCGCGGCATTAGCGTAATTGCGTCATGCGGCGGCGCGCGTCCCGCGCACGAGCGCCACGTGACCGCCACCCGGGCCGCCGGGTGTCTGTGGCCGACGTGGGTCAACAGCGCGATCCGCCGGCGGCAGAGTGATCGGACACGGTCCGGGCGCCACGCCATCCACACGGCACCTATCTGCAGACCGGGCGCCACGCCATCCACACGGCACCTATCTGCAGGCCGGGCGCCACGCCATCCACACGCCACCTATCTGCAAGCCGGGCGCCACGCCATCCACACGCCACCTATCTGCAGGCCGGGCGCCACGCCATCCACACGCCACCTATCTGCAGGCCGGGCGCCACGCCATCCACACGCCACCTATCTGCAGGCCGGGCGCCACGCCATCCACACGCCACCTATCTGCAGGCCGGGCGCCACGCCATCCACACAAAACCTATCTGCAGGCCGGGCGCCACGCCATCCACACGCCACCTATCTGCAGGCCGGGCGCCACGCCATCCACACAAAACCTATCTGCAGGCCGGGCGCCACGCCATCCACACGCCACCTATCTGCAGGCCGGGCGCCACGCCATCCACACGGCACCTATCTGCAGGCCGGGCGCCACGCCATCCACACGCCACCTATCTGCAGGCCGGGCGCCACGCCATCCACACAAAACCTATCTGCAGGCCGGGCGCCACGCCATCCACACGCCACCTATCTGCAGGCCGGGCGCCACGCCATCCACACGGCACCTATCTGCAGGCCGGGCGCCACGCCATCCACACGCCACCTATCTGCAGGCCGGGTGCCACGCCATCCACACGGCACCTATCTGCAGGCCGGGTGCCACGCCATCCACACGGCACCTATCTGCAGGCCGGGCGCCACGCCATCCACACGCCACCTATCTGCAGGCCGGGCGCCACGCCATCCACACGGCACCTATCTGCAGGCCGGGTGCCACGCCATCCACACGGCACCTATCTGCAGGCCGGGCGCCACGCCATCCACACGGCACCTATCTGCAGGCCGGGCGCCACGCCATCCACACGACACCTATCTGCAGGCCGGGTGCCACGCCATCCACACGCCACCTATCTGCAGGCCGGGCGCCACGCCATCCACACGGCACCTATCTGCAGGCCGGGCGCCACGCCATCCACACGCCACCTATCTGCAGGCCGGGCGCCACGCCATCCACACGGCACCTATCTGCAGGCCGGTGAGCGGCGGCCAGAACCGATCGATAGCGGCAAATATATCCAGCCGGCGCGGCGGGACGGACGCGGGACGGACGCGGGACGGACGCGGGACGGACGGGACGGACGGGACGGACGGGACGGACGGGACGAACGGGACGAACGGGACGAACGGGACGAATGGGACGAACGGGACGAACGGGACGAACGGGACGAACGGGACGAACGGGACGAACGGGACGAACGGGACGAACGGGACGAACGGGACGAACGGGACGAACGGGACGAACGGGACGAACGGGACGGACGAGGCCGGCGGACACATCGGTATCGGACGGGCAGACATCGGTATCGGACGGGCAGACATCGGAACTGGACGGGCCACTGGACAGCTCGTCAGTCCAGCTGCCTGCGGCTTAAATTGCGTCTAAGTCACGGCCGGCAACAATCGTGATCCGCCGCTGCATTCGACCAAACAGGGCATCAATTCAGTGGAAGACTGGAGACTGGAGACAAATGTTCACATCAATGGCCAAGTGGCCACATGCCCATCAAACTAAAGCGGCGCTTCGTCGGACTGACAAGCCGAAACACGACGTCATCGGCGACCGTCGAAGCCCATGACGGTCCCGCCAGAATGTCAGGAACCTTTTCGAGGCCAGAGCTACAAGCTCTGCGAGCCTTACATATAAACAACCTACAGGTCTGATAGCAGCGATCCAGTGTTCATCGTGCAATGGACGGACAGTATTCCGCGATCAGACTAGACGAGGTGCGCCTTCCAACTGCACACCACCTGTCTCTCCCTGACCGGCATAAGTCTCACCAGGGATATGCTCGGAGGATGGAGGTGCACGTCTCTCTCGCCGCCGCGCCGGCGTCCTCAGCGAGACTCGGGGTGGTGCGGGGAGACGGCCGAGCTGGCGCCGTCACAATCGGGGTACACAGCTGGGGCGCAGAGCCGCCATGTGACGGCTGGCGACCAGCACTGCTCTGGTGATTGCGCGTGGCTTGATTAGCCGCAGCGGCAGGACATCCGGCTGTCGGACGGCGGCCGATTCCTCCGGGCCGGTCCTGCAGACGTCAGGAGGCAGCGGGCGCCCGACGGGTGTCCACTTCCCGAGCCTGTCGTCTTCAGTGAAACAGAATCACTACCGACGGAAGATCAGCCCACTACAGATTCCTTGCGCTGTTGACTATTTGAAATAGAACCCAAGACGACCGTTGTTTTTGCACGGCTGGTGTGAACAGGTGGGTGCTCCGATTGATCCAGCTCCATGGCCTGACCCTGGACGGACCTGACCTCCCTCTGCAACCCTGGACGGACCTGACCTCCCTCTGTAACCCTGGACGGACCTGACCTCCCTCTGTAACCCTGGACGGACCTGACCTCCCTCTGTAACCCTGGACGGACCTGACCTCCCTCTGTAACCCTGGACGGACCTGACCTCCCTCTGTGACCCTGGACGGACCTGACCTCCCTCTGTAACCCTGGACGGACCTGACCTCCCTCTGTAACCCTGGACGGACCTGGCCTCCCTCTGTAACCCTGGACGGACCTGACCTCCCTCTGTGACCCTGGACGGACCTGACCTCCCTCTGTAACCCTGGACGGACCTGACCTCCCTCTGTAACCCTGGACGGACCTGACCTCCCTCTGTAACCCTGGACGGACCTGACCACCCTCTGTAACCCTGGACGGACCTGACCTCCCTCTGTGACCCTGGACGGACCTGACCTCCCTCTGTGACCCGGGACGGACCTGACCTCCCTCTGTAACCCTGGACGGACCTGACCTCCCTCTGTAACCCTGGACGGACCTGACCTCCCTCTGTGACCCTGGACGGACCTGACCTCCCTCTGTAACCCTGGACGGACCTGACCTCCCTCTGTGACCCTGGACGGACCTGACCTCCCTCTGTGACCCGGGCCGGACCTGACCTCCCTCTGTAACCCTGGCCGGACCTGACCTCCCTCTGTAACCCTGGACGGACCTGACCTCCCTCTGTAACCCTGGACGGACCTGACCTCCCTCTGTAACCCTGGACGGACCTGACCTCCCTCTGTGACCCTGGACGGACCTGACCTCCCTCTGTAACCCTGGACGGACCTGACCTCCCTCTGTGACCCTGGACGGACCTGACCTCCCTATGTAACCCTGGACGGACCTGACCTCCCTCTGTAACCCTGGCCGGACCTGACCTCCCTCTGTAACCCGGGCCGGACCTGACCTCCCTGTGACCCTGGACGGACCTGACCTCCCTGTGACCCTGGACGGACCTGACCTCCCTCTGTAACCCTGGACGGACCTGACCTCCCTCTGTGACCCTGGACGGACCTGACCTCCCTCTGTGACCCTGTACGGACCTGACCTCCCTCTGTAACCCTGGCCGGACCTGACCTCCCTCTGTAACCCGGGCCGGACCTGACCTCCCTCTGTGACCCTGGACGGACCTGACCTCCCTCTGTGACCCGGGCCGGATCAGACCTCCCTCTGTGACCTGGGCCGTACCTGACCTTCCTCTCCGTGACCCGGGCCGGACCTAGACTCCCTCCACAGCCTCGCCTCCCTCTGTGACCTGGGCCGGACCTGACCTCCCTCTGTGACCTGGGCCGGACCTGACCTCCCTGTGACCCTGGACGGACCTGACCTCCCTCTGTAACCCTGGACGGACCTGACCTCCCTCTGTAACCCTGGACGGACCTGACCTTCTCCGTGGCCCGGGCCGGACCTGACCTCCCTCTCTAACCCTGGACGGACCTGACCTCCCTCTGTAACCTGGGCCGGACCTGACCTCTCTAACCCTGGACGGACCTGACCTCCCTCTGTAACCTGGGCCGTACCTGACCTTCTCCGTGGCCCGGGCCGGACCTGACCTCCCTCTGTGACCCTGGACGGACCTGACCTCCCTCTGTGACCCTGTACGGACCTGACCTCCCTCTGTGACCCTGGACGGACCTGACCTCCCTCTGTGACCCGGGCCGGATCTGACCTCCCTCTGTGACCTGGGCCGTACCTGACCTTCCTCTCCGTGACCCGGGCCGGACCTAGACTCCCTCTACAGCCTCGCCTCCCTCTGTGACCTGGGCCGGGCCTGACCTCACTCTGTGACCTGGGCCGGACCTGACCTCCTGTGACCCTGGACGGACCTGACCTCCCTCTGTGACCCTGGACGGACCTGGCCTCCCTCTGTGACCCTGGACGGACCTGACCTCCCTCTGTGACCCGGGCCGGACCTGACCTCCCTGTGACCCGGGCCAGACCTGACCTCCCTGTGACCCGGGCCAGACCTGACCTCCCTGTGACCCGGGCCGGACCTGACCTCCCTGTGACCCGGGCCAGACCTGACCTCCCTGTGACCCGGGCCAGACCTGACCTCCCTGTGACCCGGGCCGGATCTGGCCTCCCTCTGTGACCCGGGCCGGACCTGACCTCCCTCTGTGACCCGGGCCGGACCTGACCTCCCTGTGACCCGGGCCGGAACTGGCCTCCCTCTGTGACCCGGGCCAGACCTGACCTCCCTGTGACCCGGGCCGGATCTGGCCTCCCTCTGTGACCCGGGCCGGAACTGGCCTCCCTCTGTGACCCGGGCCGGACCTGACCTCCCTCTGTAACCCTGGCCGGACCTGACCTCCCTCTGTGACCCGGGCCGGACCTGACCTCCCTCTGTGACCCGGGCCGGACCTGACCTCCCTGTGACCCGGGCCAGACCTGACCTCCCTGTGACCCGGGCCGGACCTGACCTCCCTGTGACCCGGGCCAGACCTGGCCTCCCTCTGTGACCCGGGCCGGAACTGGCCTCCCTCCACAGCCTCCCTCTGTGACCCGGGCCAGACCTGGCCTCCCTCTGTGACCCGGGCCGGACCTGGCCGTCCACCGCGACCGATCCAATCACGCCGGGTCCCTGTCGGCAATCAGTCGGCGGCCCACGCCGACCACCGGGAACGAGCGTGACGAGCGCGACGAGCGCGACTACCCGGCCGAACCGTCCCCGGGGAGGAGTCCACACGACCGCGGCACTCCGAACCCGACATCTCTGACATCTCCGACACCACGGTCGCCACCGGCGCGGCGCCGCGGCCGACGCCAGCACGGCCGCAGCCGCCGCTGCTGCCGGCGACGATGCAGGTGCCCATCTGCCACTTCCCGGAAGGAGGGAGACAGGGAGGGTGAGAGAGGAAGACAACAAAGGCAGACACAGACACAGAGACAGAGACACACGGAGACAGAGACAGAAAGAGGCAGCAACAGCAACAGTAGCAGCAACAACAACAGAGGCAGAGACAGAGACAGAGACAGAGACAGAGACAGAGACAGAAACAGAGACAGAGACAGAGACAGAGACAGAGACAGAGACAGAGACAGAGACAGAGACACACGGAGACAGAGACAGAAAGAGACAGCAACAGCAACAGTAACAGAAACAACAGAGGCAGAGACAGAGGCAGAGACAGAGCAGAGACAGAGACAGAAACAGAGACAGAGACACCAAATACCAGGGAATGCCATTCATATCCTCGTTGCTTTCTGCATGTATACAGCTGGGATCAGTACACAGCTGGTACAGCTATACAGCTGGGAATAGATACAGCTGAGATCAGCGAATAGATGCAGCTGAGATCAGCGAATAGATACAGCTGGTATCAGCGAAGAGATACAGCTGACGGAGAGACCCCACGTCAGACGCGTCCCGTCGTTGCAGCGAGTCTCCACACTCTGAGCGAGTCTCTGGTACTGCAGCGGGTCTCCACAGGCCACGCAAAATGAGCCGCTACGTCGACGGCAAACTTAATGTGATGGCGATCCAATCCGCGCGGCTAGCTCATTGTTGAACCGAATCGATATCTTATTACGAGTCCTCCGTGGTGTAGGGAAAACAATCTGAATATGAGCGGCCCGGCCCGGCACGTTGCGACGCTTTTAAAAATCGCATATCTCTGCAACCGCACGTCGATTGACAAGCGGGCATATTTGCTGTGCAGCCCCATCCACCCTACCCTGTTTGAGACCGGCTCGACCAGAGCCGACTCATGTTGGTGACTACCACTGCGCGTGGGGCGTGCCGCGTGAGGGGTGTTAAAAAGTGTTTTGTCGCAAAAACTCCGCAACGGCTGGGCCGATTGTGTGCAAATTTGGTGTGTGGCTAGGGACCCCTCAGCCGCCACTTTCCCACAAGTAAGGAGTGGGGTGCCTCTGCACGTGCGCACGTGCACACCCCTATTCTATATCTCAGGAACGGCTGAGTCGATTGTGATCAAATTTGGTGTGTTGTTAAGCCCAGGCGTGATTGCGTGATTGATGTGCTATGCGTGATTTGTCAAGGAAATCACGCGCGTGTTCTCCGTGTTTGCAGAACTTCCTTGACGTCCGGGATCTGCCGGTCAAGCAAATCACGCAAGGAAAATGGATAAACCACTGCATTTTTGTAATCGAAAAACCACTGCATAAATATCTACCAACTTCAACACAAGTTTCAACACTCACAATTTGCTTAAACGCTTCTTCATTCATCTTCCGCCACGATACTCAGCACAAATTATTCAAGTTTATGTCTAGTATAGACCACAATACGCGAAAGCAAGCAAAATAATAAAAACCCTGCAACACGCAATCTCGGAAAACACGACAAGTTCAGAATTTTGCACTTTTCATCGTTCCGTCCGTGACGTGTCTGCGGAATTTCCTTGACGTTTCATCCGGGATCTGCGTGATGTGCCAGTGTAGCTCACCCAATGCATTTACTATCAGCTGAACTTGCTCTGTCACGCAAATCCCGACAACACGGATAACACGCACGTGATTTTCAGGAAATCACGCATAGTGTAGCCTGGGCTTACGGGCCCCTCAGACGCCGCCTTCCTTCACGCCAGGGGTGGGGGTGCTTCTGCACGTGCGCACCCCTATTTCATATCTCACGAACGGCTGAGTCGATTGTGTTCAAATTTGGTGTGCGGCTAGGGACTAGAGGTGCAGAAAACTGGTCCCGGCTTCACGGCGCTGTGACTAAATCAGTTTCACGGCGACACTAAGCCGGGACTAGGTCAGGTCAAATGAGATACAGCCGTGACCTTATACTAAAGACTAAATCGGGCGCATGTTCCGAAGTCCAAACATTTTTATTGAAGCAATTGTTACAGCTGTTCATTTGGTTTGCATTATATCTCTGAGTCACTGTCGGCCAACACTAAAGATTGACTGACTGACTAAAGAAGACACTTTGTATCACCTATAAGCTTTGTCATGCTGGTCGCTTAACTTGAGTATAGGATAGAATAGGAGACACTCATAGCAGTAGGTTTTCATGAAGTAACCAACTTAAACATCACGATAATTTATAGGTGACACAAAGCCAGTGGCTTTGTGCCACCTGTTAACTTCTGTATTGGTGGCTGCAAGACACCAACAATACAAAATGATGGAAGAAAACAAACACCAAGGCACTAAGCTTACTTACTTCACTAAAACTACCCACTACTACTACTTAGGTACCTGTTACCTAAGCAGAGCAAATGTTCCGGAGATACCTTCCTCTTAAATATCTGTCACAACACAGCGTGCTTGCACACTGACATTTTGCATGTTAGTTAGCGGATCATTAAATGGAAACCAGATTCAAAATTTCCAGTAGCCTCAATATATGCCTCAGATGATGATTCAAGTAAATAAAGACCATTAAGCACCCTTTGGAGCCCATGGGGGGGGCATATTAATGGATACAGACCCGGTCTAATAAAATGCATCAAAATTCCAAATACCCAAATGCACGCTAAGGATTATTGTTATGTAATCATTCCTCCAAGCACAAACAACCAATTTACCAATTATATTTCACGTCTGATGCGTCACAAATGGCGCTGTGCAAACAGCTGATGAATAATAAAACCTTTACCTTTTGACGTCGAACAAAACAAAATACAAGCTGACGAAGGCCCACAGCTGACGAAAGTAGTTGACGAAGGCCCACAGCTGCCGATACACGTGGCGTGTTTTTCTCCGCTTTCATACAAAATTGTTAGTGTCTTGGGAAATTGTAAGAGATTTTGTGCCACCGATTCTCGGAGTTCAAGTTCAAGTTGGCCTTAATGTGACATAGTAGCCGTTTTCACGAAGGATTGTTGCGCTGAAAGGTTTCTGAAAGATTCTAAAGTTTTGAAAAACTACACAACTTTTACATGCGATTTTTGCCTAGAAATGTCCCTCATAATTTTGTAATATGTTGGTTAGAATAGAATATGTTGACAAAATTGCGGTTTGGTGGTAATAAGTATTGATAGAATCTTCCTGAAAATGTTCAATAAGATTCTATCAATACTTATCTCGCTTATTACCACCAAACCGCAATTTTGTCAACATATTTTATTCTTACCAACATATTAAAAAATTATGAGGGACATTTCTAGCCAAAAATCGCATGTACAAGTTGTGTAGTTTTTCAAAACTTTCAGAACCTTTCAGAAACTTTTCAGCGCAATAATCCTTCGTGAAAACAGCTACTGACTATTTTTGGGGTGAGAGATTTGTTGTTTATTGGGGTTTAGGGGCGCTCCGACAACGAAGGTCACATGGCGCCCATTGGGGTGAGAGATTTCGTTATCTTAATATGAGGTTGGCTTCAATCAGGTGAGATGACACGAATTTATGTTGGTATAGCTGTGGCTCACTGGTAACTTACAGGCCAAGCATGACATAAATTTAAATTGAATTGTTTTTGTTATCCTTGTTTGCTCTGAGACTTAGCTTTGAGGGCCTGCAAGTGAGATGGATTTTCAGTGTGTATATGCCTAGAGCTGTATTTCAAAGGGCTATTCAGGCAAATTTGGTAAATATCTTCTGTGCAGCGTGATGGCTTGTCATTAACGTCAGCTAGAATCTGACTTTACCACCTTGTTTGTTCATTTCCTAGTGAGTAAAATGTCAGTGTTGATGCTAGATTACTTTGACACTTTGATATTCTTTCAGTGGCATATTTATGAATCTTGTAGGTACTAGGTAGTAGGTATTAGGTAACCATGCATTTCATTCATGCTTATTGATTTTCCTACATCTATCCTATCTCAAGGTATTGGCAGTTTTGTCCTGTTGCTATTCTAACAATGTTCTAAAATCTAAATGTTCTAGCAAAGTATATTTTTAGGATAAAAGTTACATAACTATTTCAATTTTCATATATTGAAATTGTGAGGGAAAAAAAATATTGTCGTGACCAAGCTGGGACTCAAATTGACCTGGGTGCTAGCACGCCGTGACCTCTGAACTAGGTCAGCCGCCGTGACCGGAGCCGTGACCAAGAAATTATAATTTTCTGCATCTCTATTAGGGACCTCCCAGTCGCCACTTTCCCTCAAGTCAGGGGTGGGGTGCCTCTGCACGTGCGCACCTTTTATCTCAGAAACTACTTGCCCGATCGATTTGAAATTCACCATACATTTCCTTCGCGCTTGCTCGTTCATCGCCAACTACGGCGCCTTACTGGTGTGTATTGATGCAGACAGGTTTCTGAATGAAACAGTAAACAATATTAGATAATTACAACAACAACAAAAAATAACACAGAATAAGTCGCCCTCAACGGCTAATATAACAATATCGTTCGCGACTTATTTCTGATTAATGAAAGTAGTTCAGAAAAGGAGAAAGTGGTATTTCTCCTGCGATGGGGATCCAGGATCACAACACGGCTGCTGACGGCGCTCAGCATGGCTTGTTCAAAGAGCAGGGGTGGGTAGCTGAACACACACCAGCGGCGACGCTCCCGACCGCTGCCTGGGACGGCTGCTGACGGCGCTCAGCATGGCTTGTTCAAAGAGCAGGGGTGGGTAGCTGAACACACACCAGCGGCGACGCTCCCGACCGCTGCCTGGGACGGCTGCTGACGGCGCTCAGCATGGCTTGTTCAAAGAGCAGGGGTGGGTAGCTGAACACACACCAGCGGCGACGCTCCCGACCGCTGCCTGGGACGGCTGCTGACGGCGCTCAGCATGGCTTGTTCAAAGGGCAGGGGTGGGTAGCTGAACACACACCAGCGGCGACGCTCCCGACCGCTGCCTGCATCGGGACGACAGGTCGGGATTCGAGACTAGCGAGAGTGCATCGTGTCGCAAAAACTGGCCACGGCGAGTGACTGGTAACGAGTTCACGAAAAACGCCCGATCTCAGTTCATAGGGACCGGTGGCCATTCCTAATAGCATCGCCGCTGGTAGGTGACCATTCCTAATAGCCTCGCCGCTGGTAGGTGGTCATTCCTAATAGCATCGCCGCTGGTAGGTGACCATTCCTAATAGCATCGCCGCTGGTAGGTGACCATTCCTAATAGCATCGCCGCTGGTAGGTGACTATTCCTAATAGCATCGCCGCTGGTAGGTGACCATTCCTAATAGCATCGCCGCTGGTAGGTGACCATTCCTAATAGCATCGCCGCTGGTAGGTGACCATTCCTAATAGCATCGCCGCTGGTAGGTGACCATTCCTAATAGCAGGTGTTTTAGGTCAGACATAATACTCTGATCGCCACTGATCTGCACTGGACAGACGCATGCCGCCCACACAGCGTAAATCCGGTTCACTGCAGCGAATATTAAAGGGGTATTGCCACCTCCGGAGGATTTCTAAAAAGCAACTTAAATGAATGGTGGGGATCAACAATCGTGTATGTTCAAGCTCAAACTTGCTCCTGCAGCACCTAAAGCAGTGTATCGGCAAAGCATTTTGTACTTATTTCAGACTCCAAAACGTTGGTCCCAGCTGTGCTCAGTACTAGATTCATGATGGCCGCTCTCATCCAGTTTGGCTGTGAAATTGACGCCCGCCCAAAGCCGAAGCGTCCGAATTCGCCGAGACTTGACCTTCAAAAGTCTATCTGTGTTATAATGTATTGGTCACAAATCTCCTATGTCCCCAAAGTCGAGACATAGCCATTCTTGGTGTTTTATTCATGTTTTATTATGAAAGAGGCTATGGTTGTTGAAAATATAATTAACTGTATACGAATTTTAATTTTGTAAAGTGCACTGACGGAATGGTGATGTTGAGTTTGCAATATTCAAAAGCAAATCATAGTCTGCAAAGAATGATTCTAAATAGTGATGAGGCGACTCCAATTTTACGAATGTGTGCCATGTGTGGTGCAAATGTATTTTTTTTGTATCTAATGGGGGAGTTTCGGGGACCAAATTTTGCAGGTGAAATCGGACACGCTTAATCTACCGATACACACCCAAAACTCCATATTGGCCTGCAAGGTGGCAATATCCCTTTAAGAGAGCCATGGATAACTCCTCTGTCACATATGAATGAAAATGCTGCAGGCATAACTCTCACGACATACGGCCCTTTTGTTGGCATACCGCTCAAATCCAATCACCATTGGCCCAATCAAGAGCCCGTTTGGATAACTAACCGTCTAAATAATCGATTGAACGGCTCGTAGTCCTTAATCCAGTCCAATTCCACGAAGCGGATATCCTGTAGATATCATGCAATCGTGCTGTGGAAAATGCCAGCTTGTTAATCCACCTCGTCATGGGCCAATTAGACTGGCTAAGCGGAATAATTAAACAAGCAACTAACCTAACATAACTAGCAAAGTTAAGCACTTGCGATATTTATAGACTTGTATTATTATATTTATTTCAGCAAAACAAAACAAGTTAATTAGGAGACACCTGATTGCGGTACAAGACTGGAGACCGAGACCGAGACCGAGACCGAGACCAAGACCGAGACCGGAGACCGGAGACTGGAGACCGGAGACTGGAGACCGGAGACTGGAGACCGGGAACGGAGACCGAGACCAAGACCGAGACCAAGACCGAGACCGAGACCGGAGACCGGAGACCGGAGACCGGAGACTGGAGACTGGAGACTGGAGACTGGAGACCGGAGACCGGAGACCGGAGACCGGAGACCGGAGACCGGAGACCGGAGACCGGAGACCGGAGACCGGAGACCGGAGACCGGAGACCGGAGACCGGAGACCGGAGACCGGAGACCGGAGACCGGAGACCGGAGACCGGAGACCGGAGACCGGAGACCGGAGACCAGGACTGGAGATCAAGACTGGAGGCCAAAACTTGGAGGCCAAGACTGAAGCAGAGTCGTGTGATTGCGGAGAACGGGCCGAGAGGGTTCTACCCACTTAGGTGCGGGAGGATCCCATTGGTTGAGGAAGGGGGATGCAGTCTCTCCGCGGCCGGGAAGACAGTCTCTTCGCTGGCATGGGAGACAAACCAGCGAAACTGCTCCCTCCTTCACTGAACTTCGCTGTCCTGGGAGCCAAACCAGCGAAACTGCAGTCCCCTCTCCCTCGGACACCTATCGCCAGCTGGGCTGTCCGAGGAGTGACACCTATCGCCAGCTGGGCTGTCCGAGGAGTGACACCTAACGCCAGCTGGGCTTTCCGAGGAGTGACACCTATCGCCAGCTGGGCTGTCCGAGGAGTGACACCTATCGCCAGCTGGGCTGTCCGAGGAGTGACACCTATCGCCAGCCGGGCTGTCCCGAGGAGTGACACCTATCGACAGCCGGGCGTGTGGTGGTTTTCGAAGCCACACAGCCGCCTCAGCTGAAACGCTGATGTGCTGAAAATGTCATAACCAAGGGCCGCCTGGCTCCTAATTGCCTCCTTTGTCAACACCAACAGCTAACGGCCGGGAATTAACGCTATGAAATCACAGCATCACAATCACCGATGATCGCTGCGCTCAACGAATGGCAAATCAGGCGAATCTAAACAAATCAGAAGGTAAGTGACAGAAGATTACATCCGCTTAAATGAATTAAGTACGAAAATCAGGCGACCACAGTGAAGAGGCCAGGTGACAGTTCAGCTTGAGTGGGACAGGCCGGGTGACCGGACGGGCGGTGTGTCGGGTTGGAGTGGGCCAGCTGGACAGATCACGGCCGGTCCGTTAGGGCGGGGCAGACCGCGGCGCCGTCTCCAGGTCAGTCGATAGCCTGAGGTAGGTCGGGGCCATCGAGCGTCCTGCCGACGGCCGCCGCCTCTGTCTCCCCTCTGTCTCTCTGTCCCGCTGCGTTGCTCGGCTCGACCGGCCCAGGCAGAATCGCCCGAGCACGGCGCCAGCACGGGTCGTGGGACGATGCCAGATAGCAAACAGCTGTATCAATTCGACAACGACCGCAGGTAAATCATATGTACAAAATAAAATGAATGATCATGTAAAATAAACAGCCAAAACGACCACTTTTGAGATCACCGCACTTATACTACTGTGAACGGCAGCCCGCATGGGACCATAATTTCCGGCGATAACTTTGGAATGCACCAACTGGTATGATAGAATTTCTCGCAATGGAAGTTTCAGGCCCTGCGCTAATTTGTATTATAAATGTTGGTTAGTGTCAAACGAAAATTTAGGGCACTTTCCATTCACTCATAATGTTAAAGGAAATGCGAACTCTGGTAGAGGCTAACTCCTGGTCGCTCTGTAGTCCCGCCCTCGACTCCGCCCACCACTCGCAACCGACCGGTCACGGATCGGACAGCGCCGGTTCAAGGTCAGCCAGGGCGGAGCTAAGTTCTGACGTTAGAGCATCACTCCACCCATTCACCCTTCACACACCGATCGAATTCCCTGCGCAAGTTTTAACATTACGAATGAATGGCAAGTACCGTAAATTTTCGATCAACATTAACCGACCTAAATAATACAAATTAGCGCAGGATCTGAAATATCCATTGCAAGAAATTCGTTCATGCCAGTTAGTTCCTTCAAAAGTTATCGCCGAAAATTAGGGTCCCAAGCGGGCTGCCGTTCACAGTATATGTACCCATATTAGCATGCACATCATTCGTGATGTGATTTTTCATCGACACCTGTGCAAAATCCGGTTTCACTTTGAACCATCCCCTACTCCAAATATTTTCCCTAAAAAGTTATGCTCTGATACGGATTAGATTTGATGCTTTGTTTAATACCATTTACGCAATATTTCGTCGATGGAACTGTTCTAAACACATCACGTTATGAGCTCATCGTGGTCATCGGATGGCACCGATACTTTGCACAGCACTCTTGCCAAAACTTCCCACCGCAGAAACCCATCCATTCCTATGCTTTGATTACATAAAACCAGCACATCTGAATGCGGCTGCCGTTGCCACACCAGCGACCTCATATTTCACCTGATAATCAATAGCATACTCGGCCGGCATTTTAAAGGCTCGGCACCACGGCGCCGCCCTGAACCCGCAGCGCCGCCGCCGCCGCCGCGCTGTGGCTGGTCGACTGGGCAGTTTATCACTGCGGTCTTGAGGCGGTGCCGCTGCTGGCCGGCGGGGTGGCGGCCGGAACCCGGACTCGTCAGGAATGTCACACGCTGTGCGCCGGAAACACACCGAAACAGCGACACGAATGGATCGACACGAATGGTCGGTCTACATCGTCATCAGGTGGACCTGTCAACGACCGGGCTATGGCGCCGGCCGCTGCCGGTACACAGACCCCATTGACAAGCATATGCACCCATGTGGCAAAAAACAAAACAGAGGCAAGAAAGACATGATCCAGATGTAAATGACTTAGCTTGCAGTAAGCTGCTGGCATTGGCTGCAATCGCCCGAACCGCAGAAACTTTTCTTTGCAAGTGTGAAATATCGAAGTTAATAAATAGGTGAAATCAGCGTTCGGAATACGTTTGACTACAATGTATGATCAGAAGTCCACAAATCAGTCCTCCACATGGCTCTAAACTACGAGTATCAAGGGATGCTGAAAGTTGTCTTGCTCACACGCCTCGGGTCTCGTTTCCCAGAAGTTAACGTCTTCCCAGCCAATCCTCGACAGGTAACCACCAGGGAGAACTCCTGCCGTCCGGCCTCCCATGAGCCTCTTCCTAACCGTAACCACCCCGGGACATGTCTGCCCAGCAGCTGCAATCTCACCCCTTCCCTCAGGCCAGTCCCATGAGGCGCTCTTCGCTCCCGGCCCCTGAAGCCTGGCCTCCCAGAGGCGGCCCCAGAGGCGGCCCCAGAGGCGGCCCCAGAGGCGGCCCCAGAGGCGGCCCCAGAGGCGGCCCTGCAACTGTCTTGGTCCATGACGCCTCCCTGTGTTGCTCGTACCTAAAACCAGGCCTGACGGGCTCCTGCGACCATCCTGGCACGCGAAGGACATGGCACATTTGGCCGATCAATAACAGATCAGACCAAGGCGCATCGATCCGGGGCAGTCGGATGCCGACACCGGGTCTCAGATGCCGACACCGGGTCTCAGATGCCGACACCGGGTCTCAGATGCCGACACCGGGTCTCAGATGCGGACACCGGGTCTCAGATGCCGACACCGGGTCTCAGATGCCGACACCGGGTCTCAGATGCCGACACCGGGTCTCAGATGCCGACACCGGGTCTCAGATGCCGACACCGGGTCTCAGATGCCGGCACCGGGTCTCAGATCCCGACACCGGGTCTCAGATGCGGACACCGGGTCTCAGATGCCGGCACCGGGTATCAGATGCCGACACCGGGTCTCAGATGCCGACACCGGGTCTCAGATGCCGACACCAGGTATCAGATGCCGACACCAGCTATCAGATGCCGACAACGGGTCTCAGATGCCGACACCGGGTCTCAGATGCCGACACCGGGTCTCAGATGCCGACAACGGGTCTCAGATGCCGGCACCGGGCCTCAGATGCCGACACCGGGTCTCAGATGCCGACAACGGGTCTCAGATGCCGACACCGGGTCTCAGATGCCGACACCGGGTCTCAGATGCCGACACCGGGTCCCAGATGCCGACACCGGGTCTCAGATGCCGACACCGGGTCCCAGATGCCGACACCGGGTCTCAGATGCCGACACCGGGTCTCAGATGCCGACAACGGGTCTCAGATGCCGACACCGGGTCTCAGATGCCGACACCGGGTCTCAGATGCCGACACCGGGTCTCAGATGCCGACACCGGGTCTCAGATGCCGACACCGGGTCCCAGATGCCGACACCGGGTCCCAGATGCCGACACCGGGTCTCAGATGCCGACAACGGGTCTCAGATGCCGACACCGGGTCTCAGATGCCGACACCGGGTCTCAGATGCCGACACCGGGTCCCAGATGCCGACACCGGGTCTCAGATGCCGACACCGGGTCTCAGATGCCGACACCGGGTCTCAGATGCCGACACCGGATCCCAGATGCCGACACCGGGTCTCAGATGCCGACACCGGGTCTCAGATGCCGACACCGGGTCTCAGATGCCGACACCGGGTCCCAGATGCCGACACCGGGTCTCAGATGCCGACACCGGGTCTCAGATGCCGACACCGGGCCTCAGATGCCGACACCGGGGAAAGACCGTCGCCCCGCCGCTGCACTATGGGTCAGACGCCAGTGTGTCCTGGCCAGACACCAGGAAAAAAAACGGACTTTAATCGAAAAATTAGATTCGTTTGGTGGAGTCGGTTCGGTTGGTATTCGAAGCTTAATTGTCCGCAGAATTCAAATATCACATTCAAATGAACGTGAAACCAGGCATATTGGTTCCACGAGGGCGTAAACTTAGGCTTCGTGTGATCTGGCAAATCGCACGCAAAAACGACAATTTTATTCGGTCTTTTTCGATGCCCCTTGCGCATTACAATTTCAACGAATTAATCAAATGAGGACACGTCTAGTAAAGGTAGTCCATGTAGCCTGGTTGGACATCTCCAGAAATAAATATATAAGCCTGGTAATATGGTATGATCAATGAATTCGAGACATGTTCTGCACATCAATGTTGCGGAGGGAAGCTAACTTTGTGGAGCAATTAAAAAAAAGATCACGGAAGATCACATACCTTTTCAGCTGACGATATCCGCAAGTGCTTCCTTTTATATATCCTATTGATAACTTTTGCGCATTTTTGCGCGAAAAACGTTCATCCTTCATCTTGCAAACAATTTCACGGCGGCTTGCCATCTAGCGACGGGAAAGGAAACTACGCGAGCGCATAGATCAAGCTACAATACCACGGGAACGCATAGATCCAGCTACAATATTACGGGAACGCATAGATCAAGCTACAATAGCACGGGAACGCATAGATCGAGCTACAATATCACGGGAGCGCATAGATCGAGCTACAATAACACGCGAACGCGTAGATCAAGCTACAATATTACGGGAACGCATAGATCAAGCTACAATATCACGGGAACGCGTAGATCAAGCTACAATATTACGGGAACGCATAGATCAAGCTACAATATCACGGGAACGCGTAGATCAAGCTACAATATTACGGGAACGCATAGATCAAGCTACAATAGCACGGGAACGCATAGATCAAGCTACAATATCACGGGAACGCATAGATCAAGCTACAATATCACGGGAACGCGTAGATCAAGCTACAATATCACGGGAACGCATAGATCAAGCTACAATATCACGGGAACGCGTAGATCAAGCTACAATAGCACGGGAACGCATAGATCAAGCTACAATAGCACGGGAACGCGTAGGGATAGCGACTTGAAACTTCGGGTACCTTCAAATATATACCTAGGACACATGTTGGTAATCTTTGGTGTCAATCCTAGGTCAGGTCACAGTGAGCCTATTATAGGGCCAGGATTCCCCATCCTCCATCATTATTTCTTTCGGGAAAATTTCCATAAAATAATATGTTTGAATATATATATTTTTGTAATGAATACATATTGGAGAACCAAGTATGGACGATGCCAAAACCAAATTGCAAAGCAATGACTTTATTTTTGACTGACGTATAGCTCCTTAAGTATGAGTAACTCATGACGTCATTTGTTTAAGTTGCGTTGTTTGGCTTTTACTGACCAGATACTGACAAATAAATTTAACCACTGTATTTCTAAGACAAAACTGGTCTAGAAGCATGCCTTTTTTATTTGTATCATCAATTTCACATTTTGACTTTATCTGACCTGACCTTGACCTGAACTTCACCAAAGGGACATGACACGGGGTCAGGTTGTGAACAGGGCTACTACTATCGAATTATACG
>JAXIVJ010010739.1:0-2500 GCA_036785665.1 Chirona hameri | reverse complement strand
AAATACATAGTCCAGTTTGCAATTCAACCGATACCATTCCGACAACAGATCTACGAGTACATATTTATATCTGACCATGACCCCCCAGCGCTGGTAAACGGACCCCTGCAGAGGGACTACCTACCTCTCTGTTTTTCTTCCATTACACTCGAGGGGCAGCAGGAGAAGGCAAGTACACGAAAACTAACGGCGCATTACCAGTTCCCCTGAGCACCTCTTTCCCCATCTGGCACAGATTCCTCATCAGGAATCACCACCGGGCGCCCTCTCATCACCCACCTAACCATGGGGTAATATCCCCCTGCTATGGTAATATGACGTCAGTAAATGTTCCGGCGGTAATGAACCTCTGCAATCATAGCCGGCTGGGGAGAAGGAACGGTCACTGGACCGATACCTGACGACCTCGGCACGGCCCGCGCTCTGACCCCCTGCGGCTCTGCCCTGCCGCACTCTGCCACCGAGACTCTGCCACTGAGACTCTGCCACTGAGACTCTGCCACTGAGACTCTGCCCTGCCGCACTCTGCCACTGAGGACTCTGCCCTGCCGCACTCTGCCACTGAGACTCTGCCCTGCCGACACTCTGCCACTGAGACTCTGCCCTGCCGCACTTTGCCACTGAGACTCTGCCCTGCCGCACTCTGCCACCGAGGACTCTTCCCTGCCGCACTCTGCCACTGAGACTCTGCCCTGCCGCACTCTGCCACTGAGACTCTGCCACCGAGACTCTGCCCTGCCGCACTCTGCCACTGAGACTCTGCTCTGCCGCACTCTGCCACTGAGACTCCTGCCCTGCCGCAACTCTGCCCTGCCGCACTCTGCCACTGAGACTCTGCCACCGAGACTCTTCCTGCCGCACTCTGCCACTGAGACTCTGCCCTGCCGCACTCTGCCACTGCGACTCTGCCCTGCAGCACTCTGCCACCGAGACTCTGCCCTGCCGCACTCTGCCACTGAGACTCTGCCCTGCCGCACTCTGCCACTGATACTCTGCCCTGCCGCACTCTGCCCTGCCGCACTCTGCCACCGAGACTCTGCCCCTGCCGCACTCTGCCACCGAGGACTCTGCCACCGAGACTCTGCCTGCCGCACTCTGCCAGCGAGACTCTGCCAGCGAGACTCTGCCACCGAGACTCTTCCCTGCCGCACTCTGCCACTGAGACTCTGCCCTGCCGCACTCTGCCACTGAGACCTCTGCCCTGCCGCACTCTGCCACCGAGACTCTGCCCTGCCGCACTCTGCCACCGAGACTCTTCCCTGCCGCACTCTGCCACCGAGACTCTGCCCTGCAGCACTCTGCCACCGAGAACTCTGCCCTGCCGCACTCTGCCACTGCGACTCTGTCCTGCAGCACTCCTGCCACCGAGACTCTGCCCTGCCGCACTCTGCCACCGAGACTCTGCCCTGCCACACTCTGCCACTGCGACTCTGCCCTGCCGCACTCTGCCACTGAGACTCCTGCTCTGCCGCACTCTGCCACTGCGACTCTGCCCTGCAGCACTCTGCCACCGAGACTCTGCCCTGCCGCACTCTGCCACCGAGACTCTGCCCTGCCGCACTCTGCCCTGCCGCACTCTGCCACCGAGACTCTGCCCACCGAGACTCTTCCCTTCCGCACTCTGCCACCGAGACTCTGCCCTGCCGCACTCTGCCCTGCCGCACTCTGCCACCGAGACTCTGCCCTGCCGCACTCCTGCCACCGAGACTCTGCCCTGCCGCCGACTCTGCCCTGCCGCACTCTTGCCACCGAGACTCTGCCACCGAGACTCTTCCCTGCCGCACTCTGCCACCGAGACTCTGCCCTACCGCACTCTGCCACTGAGGACTCTGCCCTGCCGCACTCTGCCACTGAGACTCTGCCCTGCCGCACTCTGCCACTGAGACTCTGCCCTGCCGCACTCTCTGCCACTGAGACTCTGCCATGCAGTACTCTGCCACTGCGACTCTGCCCCTGCCGCACTCTGCCACTGAGACTCTGCCCCTGCCGCACTCTGCCACTGAGACTCTGCCCTGCAGCACTCTGCCACTCTGCGACTCTGCCATGCAGCACTCTGCCACTGAGACTCTGCCCTGCCGCACTCTGCCCTGCCGCACTCTGCCCCTGCCGCACTCTGCCCTGCCGCACTCTGCCACCGAGACTCTGCCACCGAGACTCTTCCCTGCCGCACTCTGCCACCGAGACTCTGCCCTGCCGCACTCTGCCACTGAGACTCTGCCCTGCCGCCACTCTGCCACCGAGACTCTGCCCTGCCGCAACTCTGCCACTGAGACTCTGCCCCTGCCGCACTCTGCCACCGAGACTCTGCCACTGAGACTCTGCCACTGAGACTCTCGCCTGCCGCACTCTGCCACTGATACTCTGCCCTGCCGCACTCTGCCACTGAGACTCCTGCCCTGCCGCACTCTGCCACTGCGGCTTCTGCCCTGCAGCACTCTGCCACCGAGACTCTGCCCTGCCGCACTCTGCCACTGAGACTCTGCCCTGCCGCACTCTGCCA
>JAXIVJ010010738.1:42500-46065 GCA_036785665.1 Chirona hameri | reverse complement strand
CGAGGTGTGGCCAGTACTCTGTGGTGGAGGGGCAATGTGGTCCACCAGAACCACATACAGTTCATCACACCAAACTGCAAGTCAATTGCTAATGCCTACCGAGTACAACAATGCAGATCAGAAAAATATGCAAAAATATGAGGCTCAGAAAAAAGAAGACGCCACATGATTATTTAAGATATGTTGTTTGTGGGTATCGTTGACTAGAGAATAATACCAGTATGCATTCAACGCACCTTCTATTTTGGTGCACATGTCACAGGCAAACAGGGCAAGCAACATGTGACCATTTGAGTATCACAGGAAGACGCGACTACCTAAACTTATGTTCCGCCGCTGCTCTAGTTATGTCTGCCTAGCTTTATTCGCGTAAATACTGTTTTTATCATATCTTTTTACACCGTAGTTTCCCCAGCGTTATTGCCCACCACTAACCTAATTCAAACAGGGCAAAGTCGAAAAGTCGCCAGCAGGTGGATCAGAGAGCCACCTCTCACAGTATCAGTTATGGCGTGACGGCGAGTCATGCTTAGAAACAGAAACAATGTGATGCCGCCATATGCTTATTCCGACACGATTTCACCCTTGTATTCGCACACAGAAACATCATGTTTGTACTAAATGAAAGCAATACTGAAAATATGAAGAAAAAAAACAACAGTAGCGTCATTATTTAACTTTGCATTGAAGGAGTGTGAACAAAATAAGACCCGGCTGACAATAGCATAGTTAGGCACAGACCCAATGTCGCTATGTGTTGACCTATGTAACGCCTTACAAACAAGACAGTGATCGTTGCTGGCGTTGTAAGCAGTAAAGCGATTGCTGTGCACTCTGCCAGCAATAAAAGATGTCGGCCTGACCTGCTTGTTACAGGAGTACGTCACACCCTAGGTCGCTGCTGCATCGGGCCCATCACCTACACCACCGGCACCGGTCTGCAGCAATGGAACAACATGCTGCATTCGAACGGCAAGGCCATCAAGATGTGGCACGATCTCACGTGACTTTAGTTCAACTGTCCTCACGTGACCTTGTCTGACCTCATGTGGCCACGCATGACCTCATCTGACCTTACGTGACCTGAATTCGCCGTGATGTGACCTCGCTGTGGCCAGCTCGCCTGGCCCTGTAAGACGTCACTGTGACCTCATCTGACTACGTGACTTCACATCTCCCTCAGAGAATTTCACTGAGGACTTATTGTGCCTAAGCTTGACCTCGTAAGGGTCATCACTTGGTCGCTGATGTGACCTCTAGAAGCGTCACAGCGCAGCTTTACAGAACCAGAATGCGACTTCTTTCAAAGTCAGCATGATCCTACAAAACCTTACGTTATGCATCTTGATGATGTTCTGTTTGTATTAATGCGAGGCTATGTAGACGATGTGACGTGCAAAAGACGTGAACGACGAGACGTGAAACCCACCCACTGTTGCGAGACGAGACCCACTGATGCGCTTCTAACACGAAGTTGGGTACATTATTTGAAATTGTATTGTATTGCGTCTGTGTGAAAATAATGTACCTGTTTAACAACCATAGTCAGCCAAATGGTCAACGTGCAAGTACTGTGGCTTTACGAGAGGTATCTAAAACGTGGTGATGTTTAACAGAGTAGGTATATATATATTTATATATATATATATATATATATATATATATATATATATATATATATATATATATATATATTATATATATATATGTATATATATATATGCAGTTTACACCCAAAGGTCAAATACATGTGGCGTTTGTGTCGCGGGAAGTGAATGCATCGTTAACGACTAACGATGGATGGCTAGAGTTGACAAGGAAGTGCTGCAGCGAGTATGCCGGGACATAAGGTATGTTACATATCACGTTGAAAAACATGCCGCATGTGATATAGAAATAAATGTTCGGCGTTCTTGTGAGAGTACCCGTAGCATTGTGGGTTCTGCTAAATGGTGCGTACGCATTGCACACCAACAAAATTTCAGCTACGAATTTAAGTCCCGGTTGTCACCATGATTGATGCTTTTCAAAAGTATCGCCATGCGCTGTCTGATCGCTCCACAACAGGTGGCCTTGGTCGGTTAAGCGAACCTGACAGATAGTGCCGCCAATAAAACAGTCCCCAACGTGACGTCATGAGGGGCGATACGGAGGCCTTTATTGGTGGTCGAATGCATACACTTGGTGTTTGTGGTGGTCTTATAGCGACAAGTTATCAGCTACAATAGCTGTGGATATTTAGGAAGCTCCGGTAAAGGCCTGGTGTAGACTCACAGAAGAAAATAAATACCGTAATGGTAAGGTGAGTTTCTCCCATTGATAAACCATGCTGCTATAGGTCACTGGAGGATATTGATATGCGTGTGGAGCATGTTAACTGCGGTCATGTCTACATCATATCACAGACATCTTGAAGAATCTCACCATGGCATGGATGTTTGCCACGAAATATTATTCACGACGCTGACAGCTGCCTAGAACACTGTTTTTCTTCTCGACTCATCGTGGCACGTGGCTGCGCTTTTTGTCACCAGAAAACGGCATCCTTTTATGATAGTACTGACACATCACGATATGTATTTGGAAAACGCTTAATTACTGACCACCACAGTGGTGAGAATGTTTACTGACGGAGTAAGAACGGCAGTTGTGCGTCTTATAACGACAACAAAGCTTCGTTCTTGACGCAGCGACGCCACAGCGACGCCACAGCGACGCCACAGCGACGCCACAGCGACGCCACAGCGACGCCGCAGCGACGCGCAGCGACGCCACTTCGCCTGCTATTCTGCACGGTAGTCCACTATCCCTGTAAAGCGGAGGAGAACGGTATATTGTTATACAATATCGACCACAAGGTCAAACGCTTCTAACGGTATATTGTTATACAATATCGACCACAAGGTCAAACGCTTCTAACGGTATATTGTTATACAATATCGACCACAAGGTCAAACGCCTTCTAACGGTATATTGTTATACAATATCGACCACAGGGTCAAACGCTTCTATGCTAGTCCCCGTTTCAAAACACTGATTCATCGGAATTTCAACTTCGAGTGAGCAGAACTGCCGGTAATATACTCTTCTAGGCCGATATTTATCAAAGCAACAACATATGACGCTACAAGGCAACAAAATAATAAACATATGTGTCGGCCGGTATCATACCTGTCTCATATTCGAGTAGAGTTTCAAAGTTGCTAACAGGTACAAAGCCACCGAGGATGGGAGGTATGAAACCAATGTTTCCAGCAATGTTTCCAGTATTGGAAATGGGAACTGCAAACACATAACAATTAACAGCATGCACTTGGCTTTCCGGTTAGATGCGTGATATTTACAAATGTGTCGCAACTCTGCCAGTTGAGTAAGAGTGCGTAGAGTGTATCACTTTTTTTGAAGTATTGAGACCTAAGTCTCAATACTTAAATTTTACTCACGCTCATAAATAATGTGAACAATAAATATCTGTATAAAATTCCAACAAATGATTGACAATGTCAAACAAATTTAATTTATCTCCGATGGTAAATCCTTTATACGTTGTACATTTTCACATATT